>JARFIW010000174.1:0-75219 GCA_036346225.1 Platerodrilus igneus | reverse complement strand
CGTTGCGTAAAGCTAAATAAGACATTGAAACTCCTTCAATAAAAATCGCATTTAATTCACACTTTTACGATAGATCTAAGTAATTATTTATAGGATTTTTCTAACACGATAATCTTCAATAAATTATTGTTATTGATTCCAATTGACACCTAATCTGTACTATAAACCAAAGAAAATACATCTAGAATAGTAGGAAAAAAATTTCCATTTCTTCTTTCAAGTTCGAATATATTCTAATAAAAAGGATCGAGAGGAATGTTTCCGACTGTGCATTTACTGCAAACATCCTGTCAGCTGTCGCAAATAGGAATTTCAAAGGCATCACATTTCGATGCAAATGTGTGCTGCGAAAGAGATCGTAGTATAATCAAGTTTACACAAAAGTTGTCACAGGATTTTCCAATAGACCAAATAGTCACTTTTCACAAGCTTTATCTAACTTCACAGTTTGTTTACTTTGCACTGGAAAAACTTATAAACCTCTGTATCAGCTTTAATCGCGTTCTACAATGAAATGCAGGACTTATGCTTCTCGTCCTTCGTGTTACTGAATATGTAAAGTTGTAAAACAATGTCGTTACAATATCAAATTGCCGCTAACATGGGTATCCTGATTATTCTAAGATTTCCTCTCGTTGCTAAGATAGAAAGAAGTTTTCCCTCTGTTACAAAATAAGTTGTAACATTTTTTTCTACTTCTATAGGCGCCAGTGAAGTGTTTCTCTTTTTAACACATATATCTGACTTTAGAAGTTGGGTGTCAGCAAAACGAAGTCTTCCGACGTAACTAGGGGTCTATTCCTTGGGTAGAGCTATGAGAAATGGGGGGGTAATTCGAAATCTGTTGGGGGTTATACTCAAACTAAAACAAATAGGCGCCACCAAGTCCGGATTGAATCACCTTAATGGCATGGCATATTTCTAAGGACGGACGTGGAGACCCAAAGAAAAAAAGATCGCCTTCGCTGACAAAAATCGGTCTTAACAGAATAAGACGCTGCTCCTGTAAGAAAGTATATTAATTAGATCAACATAGAATTGGAACACTGTTTGTGTCCCGCAAACACACCTAAAGAAATATAAAACAAATATTTACTATATAAGGTTGGCATCAAAAATACAACTCTTAAAGATATTAATTTTTGGAGGTTAGGTTTGATCATACTTGATCAAAATAAAAAACTTTAAGCTTGGACTAATTTTTTCTTTCAATAAAATTCAATGCAACACAATTAAATAATTACTTGGATTACTTTGTAAGTTTAAAGTAAGGTTTATCAACCTTATTCATGATCAAATATATTACAACAAGGTGTAACTTGTTACACAAGGAAATTCTAACCCATTCAGATCTGTTTAGGTCGATTACATTACAAAAGTTAATATACAAATTTTTCTCTTTAAGTAAAAGCACATAATTTTAGTTTAAAATGAAAATGATCACAAAAATATTCTAGTTTTCAAAGGTGGTAGTAACACAGTGCTAAGCATCCGCTTTCAAGGATACATGTGTCAGCAGCATATTTCAGACAAACAAGTGACGTAGGTACACCTGTTATTGTAACTAACAGTTTATATTCTTACAAAATCAAGTGAGTGAATTTTAAGTTTGATACTGGGAAATCCAGCTTAGCAATAGTTGAAGCAAATAACAAATTCGTACCTCTACACATCGGAACAAAATAGCGTGTTTCTAGAGTGAAACACAAAAGAATTTCTTAGAACTACTACGAACCAAACAAAACTGCATTCCTAGACTGGATTAGGTACTTGTTTCACCATGCGAAATTTACTGCATAATTTCTACCAAAGCAGCTTCTTCACTCGGTGCAACAACGATCTTCTATAAATTAGATCAACCATCCATCTTCCAAGTACACCGTACATATCGCAAAGTGAAGTGGTTTTCTTAACGTCGATTCTAGTTTTCAAAATTCTAACTGCATCCTAGATTGTAGTGATGTTTTTTGTCGCCTAATTTTACGTCGCCTAATCTTTCGTCGCCTACTCTTTCGTTGCGCTAAACAAATTTTCCAAATTAAATACAATAATAATGTTTATACTATACCAACCGCTATTCAGAAAATGTGCTCACTCATTAAAATTGATACGCAGATTACTGGCCATCGTCCTTTCATACATCTTGCTAGTTCTGCTACGTATGGCCGAGTGCCTATCACGCTCGCTCGGACGGTCGGAGGATCAAAAGGGGAGGGTTGTCACACCTAAACGCGCCTGCGACTGGCTGTGGAACACACCGACATCCAACCCAAATAGACTAACAAATCTAGATGCTGTTCTAATGTATTATTTTACTTGTTAACTGTATTGCGACATTATTTAATAAAAGTGCTTTATTAATTTCGGACTTTTAAAGAAGGGATTTATCAACCAAAAATAAAATTCTTACAAAGTGTCCGATTTAGGAATTTTATTTGTTTCAAAATAAGTAATTGCAACATGTATTTTTACAGCTAAACTATAACACAAAATGAAAAGCATTTGAAGACTATCATTATGAGTAACATTTAATAACTTAGTAACTATAACAATCAAGTTCTCGAAGTGCTACTTGAATTACGAGTTTGGAACCAATTACATTACGTAACAATGTTCTCTACAAACACTGTTTGTCCTGACTCACATAGCCGGCTTTAGCCAAATGGCGGCTCCAGGCAAAACGCATCCCCCCCCGCTTGTGACAATAAATAATCATTATTAAAATATAAGAAATATAAAAGAATTATCACAGTATTCGGTTTATATTTGAAAGTAAAATTGAAGCAACTGTGATTTAGTAACAATTTATTATAATTCAAATAATATCGATCTTAATGATATTGCTATAAAGTAAAATATATAGCATTAAAATTTAACTTTTCTAGCCTTTTTTGGTAGTAAAATCGTTAATAATTTTGGAAAAGTTAAGGGTACGGGTTGTTTGGTTATGAAGTTACCTTTTGTTTTCAATTCGTTTAGTTTTCGTTATCGCCGTGTTTCGTGCTTCGTCGGCTCCTTTTGGCATTTTAGCGTTGGGCTTCGAAGTCCAACAGGTGCAGAATATAGGAAGACATTCGGCGTATGGTTGTTGAAAAAAACACATTCATAATATTGGGGTGAGTGATTTTTAAGTTATTTACTTGATATTTTGTTAATTATTATGTATGCCGATCTATAATTCAACTTCTTTGCGACTATCATTAGTCGATTACGCAACATTTGTTAGTGCTTTGAGCCGGATGTTGTTAACGGCATATTTCTTAAATTGAGGTTATGTCAAAAACTTGCATTTCATGACTAATAAGGTTCACTCTCGCGTGCACATTGAGTGACATTTAATCTTAAATATTTGAACGACATTCGTGGGTGCGTTCAGATTTGCGATCTAGTGTACATAGTGCGCAGATTAAATAATCGATTTATTAATTATCGAATATTAAATATCTATTGAACAATTCTAAACCAGAAGAAATGTTGTTGAAATTGAGAAGAACGGTTTACTCAGGCGACCGTTTATAAGAGCGTATGGGTTTAGCAGAAAGCAGCAATGACGTTCAAGTTATTGAAAATGCCATAATTAGAGCCGTCGACTTTACCGAATTGTTAAAAGATTTAGCGGAGATACATGAGTCGTTATATTCGGCAGCGGGTTCGTCTGAAGCAGTTTTAGAAAAAACGCATTCACTCTTACAAACATTTGTGGATTTATCATATTCGATTCGTGTAAAACAAAGACATTTACAAGGAATGTTAAATAAAATACTTAATACGCAAAGGGAACTTAATGTGTCGGGCAGTATGGTTGACGTCGGGTTGCCGTATATTATAAATATAAATACTTTTATGGGCGAAATAACGGAGTATCAATCGTTTATCGAATTGTTCACTAGTTTAATTGGCAATTCGTCAAAAATTAGTAATGTTGAAAAGATGTATTTGCTTTTGTCTCATCTCGGAGGTGAAGCTCTTGCACTCGTTCGTAATTTGAAGGTCACTGCAACCAATTATCAAGTTGCTTTAGATCTTTTAGATAAAAGATATAGCAATATTCGTTTAATTGCGAATACTTATTTAGAAAATTTATATAAAGTACCCTTCGCTGCCGATCGATCTTCTAGTTCCATAAAAAAGGTTGTTGATCGATTTACAGAAAACTGGTCTGCTTTAAAGGCTTTAATTCCAGAAAAGGACGAACAACTAAATTTGTTTCTAGTTAATTTGCTGTTTAAAAAGTTAGACCCTATTAGCAGGGAGCATTTGGAATTAAACATGGCTGACGATCACGACAAAATACCTTCTATTAATTCGGTGCTCAAGTCTATTGTAAAAGTGAGCCATGCTTTAGATAATATAGGACCCAAGGGTCTGGTTAGATCAAGTATGAAGGTAAACAAAAAAAAAGGAGTCATTCTACAATGCAAAATTGAAATTTTATTCTTTGCTTGCAAGTGTCTCGAATCAGTACCCATTTTGTTCGGCTGAACATAATTTATTTTTGTGTACGTCTTTTAAAAGTAAACCGGCCTACCAAATATTTAAATGGGTTAAAAGTAACCATCGATGTTTAGTTTTTTTGAAAAAGGGGCACCCATTAAGTATTTGTAAGGAAAATACTACTTGTTCACATTGCAATGGTCGTCATTGCACGTTATTTCACTACGCGAAGCGTCAGGGGTCCTATAATGGGGCGGCTCCGTGGCGTAGTGGTATGTGTGTGACTACTACGCCCAAGGTCCTGGGTTCGTATCCTGACACGGTCCGCTTGAAAAATGTTAGGCGAGCATTCTTCACAAAAATACACCCTCGTTCGGATGAGAAGTAAAATGGAGGTCCGTGTGTGAGTGTTGTCGCGCACGTTAAAGATCCCTACCTTGCTTGGAACAGCAAGGGTTCGGCAAAATACCAAATTTTCCAGGTAAAAAAAAAACTCGCTTACTGACCAATGTAGTACCTACGGGTGGACCATTGGAAAAAAATCACATTTAAGGTCCTATAGTGGTGAGAAAAATTCGGTATCACCAGTTAACAACCCATCGCAGGCTCAGAGTGGTTCGGCTAATGACAATATTAACTGTATTGTAGAGGTCTCAAATGTTACTGTCTTTTCGGGCATGACTGAATCCCAATCTACAGTTCTTTTACGAACAGCTATTGCTAATGTTTGTATAGCAGGGAATTCTAAATCACCTATTAAGTTGCTTCTAGATTGTGGAGCGCACGTGTCCGTCAAGTTGGCTCCCCAGTTGATCGATTTGCTCCAAAACCTAGCACCCGTTTGCTTATAGTTAGCACCAGTTAGCACCAAAGTTGTAGAGCTAGCACAAAAGCTGGAGGGGCTGGCAAAATTTCTTTAAAAAATCGCCGCCATCTTGTTTTTAAGGTGCTAGCTTTCTTACTTGGGTGCTAGCTGGTGCTAGCTCTAAGCTACATGGTGCTAGGTTTTGGAGCAAACCAGAGCACTGGGGGGGAGCGCTGGCAAAACTGCTTTAAAAAATCGCCGCCATCTTGTTTTTAAGGTGCTAGCTTTTTTACTTGGGTGCTAGCTGGTGCTAGCTCTAAGCTACATAGTGCTAGGTTTTGGAGCAAATCGGAGCACTGGGGGGGAGGGGCTAGCGTCAAAATTGCCCCCCCGAATATAATTGGCCATATTTCTGAAACAGCTTTGGTGCTAACTCTACAACTTTGGTGCTAGCTGGTGCTAGCTATAAGCAAACGGGTGCTAGGTTTTGGAGCAAATCGGACAACTGGGAGGGGCTGGCAAATTTTTTTTTTAAAATCGCCGCCTTCTTGTTTTTAGGTGCTAGCTTTCTTACATGGGTACTAGCTGGTGCTAGTTCTAAGCTACATGGTGCTAGGTTTTGGTGCAAATCGGAGCACTGGGGGGCTAGCGTCAAGTTGGCCCTCCCCGAATATAATTGGCCATATTTCTGAAACAGCTTTGGTGCTAGCTCTACAACTTTGGTGCTAGTTGATGCTAGCTATAAGCAAACAGGTGCTAGGTTTTGGAGCAAATCGGTCAACTGGGGGGGGGGGCAA
Organism: Platerodrilus igneus; assembly: GCA_036346225.1. NCBI lineage: Eukaryota > Metazoa > Arthropoda > Insecta > Coleoptera > Lycidae > Platerodrilus > Platerodrilus igneus. The sequence goes on along the minus strand of JARFIW010000174.1, from coordinate 69,183 downwards.
CTTGACGGACCCGGAGCGCAGTTGAGTTGTATAACAAAAAATTGTGTACAATGGCGTACCAAATCCTCAATGGTTATTAAGGGCGCTGGTCAAAATCCTACTTATAGTCGTGGATTAGTTGTTTGTTCGATACAACCTCTTAATGGGAAATTCTCAACACTTACAGTAACAGCTCAAGTTTTATCTTTAATCTGCAATGATATGCCTTCGGGGTAAGTTGTCGAGGCATCCGGGAATCATATTCTTAACTTAAATTTAGCTGATCCGAGTTTTCATGTGAAAGGGTCTATCGACATGCTATTAATGGCAGATGTTTTTTGTCGAGTGTTGTTGGGAAATGTTGTATCGAGTCTAAGTACCATTTTTGGGTATGTTGTTATGGGGAAAGTCTCAGAAAAAGAAAGAAATACGACCTCGTGTTATTTTATTCAATCTACTTTAGAAGATAATGTCAAAAAATTGTGGAAACTTGAGCAAGTGCCTTCTAGTAAGGACATAGAACTATGCGAGAAGCATGTCGTACAAACACATCGTTGTAATTCAGATAGTAGATATGTTGTTTCGTTACCAATCAAGGGACGATATCCTCCACAGTTTAGAGAAAGTTATTCAACTGCCTTTCGTTGTTTAACTTCCTTGGAGAAGCGTTTGTTGAAAAATAAGGGCCATTCAGAATTATATTGATTCGTCACATATGGTTTTGGCTTCTAAGTCAAAGCCATCCAATGTTTATTATATACCACATCATGGGGTTTTAAAATAGGGATCCTCTTAGACGCAATTGCGTGTGGTTATGAATGCTTCGAGTAAATCATCAAATGGGATTTCTTTCAACGATTCATTAGAACCGGGTCTAAAATTACATACAAACATTGTTGAAGTCGTGTTAAATTTGCGAAAGCATAGATATGTTTTGATAGGTGATATTAAGCAGATGTATCTGCAGATATTTGTGTCTAAAGAACATCAGAATTTTTAAAGGATTTTTTGGAGATTTTCTGTTGATGACACAGTTAAAGGGTACATTTTAACTCGGGTAACGTCAGGTGGCATTTCAAACTGAAAATTTGGAGTGGAATTTCAATCACCCTTGGCACCTCGTATGGGTGGTTTATGGGAGGCTGGCATCATGTGTGTGAAAAAGCACTTATACAGAGTTATTGGTGAACAGGTGTTAACCGTCGAAGGGTTATCTACTGTTTTTGTCAGATCGAAGCTCTATTAAATTTTAGACCTTTGTTTGTCAATAGTTCGGACCCCTAATGATTTGCAAACTATTACTTCCAGTCACTTTCTCACTATGGAGCCCTTGGGAACTTTCTTGGAAGAGACTTGGGATGAGGATAATTTTTCGGGGTTGTCCCGGTGGCAGCGTATGCAAGTCTTACACCAGAGTTTTTAGAAGAGCTGGAGTAGAGACTATCTTGACACTCTACAGCAGCGAACGGCTTCCGCGGTAGCTAGTGCGTTCATTAAATTAGGGACCTTAGTGTTAATTTGCAATGAACTTTCTTCGCCATTGTATTGGAAATTGGGGAGTGTAGTGGACCTACACCTTGCAACAGATTGTCAGGTGCGGGTTGTTAGTGTGCGGGTAAGCTCGGGAATGTTTAAACGTCCGGTTATAAAACTATCTCCTCTTCCGAACCAATCAACTTTATAATTTATTAGTGCTTCGTTTTGGACTATATTTTTTGGTTTATTCCCCTATTCGGGTATTCGTTTTTTTTTGTATTCCATTTAATTTTTGGGTAAAAAATGTTTGGTTATGAAGTTACCTTTGCTCTCCACTGGCCACTGTTACAGGAGTGGTAAGAGAAATCCGTAATGCTATGTATACATTGGGCATAATATCTACGAATCTGTTCGCGCACACGTAACGCAAAACTCTAAGAGCCGTTCCGCCATTTCCTGCTCGCTTCAATACAGGAAATATTTTTGCCAAAGTTTTCAGTTCGGTTAAGAGGCTGGTTACATCAATATCACTTTGCACCCCATTAGAAAGCGGATGCTTCAGTTCTTTGCACCGTCGGAGTAAATCTGCATCATGTATACCTTTTACTGCTGCCATGTCGTTCAAAAAGCCAAACTTTGCAAAAAAGTTATATATTTGGTCGAATCTCTGCTGTATCGACATATAATCTTGATCCATTAGTGCAACAAAAAACTCGACTCATAGTTTTTCTTTAGGACCCTGTAATGTTTCATCTGTTGCTTCGTACGAAAATTGTATTTTTTTCTTCCCCTTTCGAATTGATGAGACAGGTTGGAAAAAAACTTCTTCTTTAGTCATTTCCAAATCATCAATTACCAGCTCCTTTGCTGTTATAATGGCAGATTTAAATCCATTTTCTTTGTACTTCACGAGGTATTCTTCAGTTTTCTTCAAAATTAATACGGCTACATCTATTTGAATACTGTAACGCGCTACTACTACCGCGTTTCTTTAATTTAAAACAAGTAATAATAATGGTCTTTATTACTCACTGTTCACAAGTCTAATTAACAGTATATGCCTTATTTATAGATGTTTTCAGTCCACTTAACAATGAAGCACTATTACACTAATGAATTTACAAGCACTAATATCTTCTTAAACTAACTTCTTTACCCTAGGTCCAATAACCACACTAACACAACTATTTGTTTATACACTTCTATTTATTTATGTATACTGCAAGCTGCATGCACATTAGACACAGCATATCATTTATGTATATATTCTAAAAACTCAACTACGTTTACTTTACAACGATATAATTTATATTAGACATTCAAGAATAGACTAACTCTTACATTCATAAGCGGCCTTATATATACCCTGCATTAAGATATGACTCATTATCTAGAACTTTGTAGAAGGATTCTCGAATGCTGAAGAATACGCTGTGCCCCGGGCGTTTGTATGTTTGACGGGTTGCCTAATAGTGGATCGCAACACTGCCCCCTCTTTAAAACCGTTACGTCTCGTAACTGTAAATCCATCTTGACGCCAATTCGATGACTGGTGACGGTATCGGCAGCTATCTCCTCTGGTGCATCCACCGCGTCGTTGGAAGTAACAGTCAACACTCTTTTCATGGTCTTGGTAGGCAACCGGTTGATAACAACAAACAAGAACCTGGACGTTGGTTCCTGGAAAACTACTTCTAGCATATTTCGGACTATCCTCCAATCCAAGCGATCCAGTCCACAGCCCAGCTTGGGCACCGCTAGTCTCGTTACTCCATTTTCCATCATCTGCGCCTTAAGATTTAGCAAAGCCTCCCATAGATGTCCATAACTAGGTCTCTGCCATGAAGAATTTTGGTGACCAGATAGTAAACATAACGATTTTTATCTTGAAGAACCAAAGATTTTCCTACAGTTGGCTGCTGTTGTACTAATTCATCCACACATCCAAACTTTTCTTGAAAACAACAGCTATTCCCTTGACATTGCCAAATCTTGAGCTACGCAATGTGCAAGGAATACTCTTCTGGTGCTCTAAACAGATCTTGCTGTTTTTCAACAACAACGCCAAATCTCGCTTTAGCGGAACCACCATACGCCGCCATAAAGCTCTCAAAATCTGCATTTGGCTCATGATTAATAACTTGCCGAACACCATTATCATTATTTGAGTCTTCCTGGTTGTTGCCAGTGTAGGTGTTAAACGGTCAAAGTGTACCACTTTCGGTTTACCACGAGGGATCTTCTGATCCGGTACACTACATCATTAATCCTTTTAACACTTCGTACGGCCCTTCCCATTGTCTTTGTAGTTTTGGCGACAATCCACGTTTTCTTTGTGGATTGTACAACCACACTAAATCTCCAGGTTGATAACCACCTTCTTGTGCTCTCGTGTCATATTGTGATTTCATTCGATCGCTTGCTGCCTGTATATTCTTTCGGACGTTTTCGTGAATACTATTTGATCTTTCACGAAGCTTACTAACGTAATCTTCACCGGCGATCTCTTCTCCAGGTTTAAATCCAAACTGAAGATCACATGGTAGCCGCAATTCACGTCCTAGCATTACGCAAGCGGGCGAGTATCCTGTGCTGTCATGTACCGAAGATCGGTACGCCAGTAGGAACAAATGTAGATATTGGTCCCAGTCCGTTGATGTTCAGAGACAACTTTGGCCAGGTACTTTCCTAACGTTCTGTTCATTCTTTCAACCATTCCATCCGATTGAGGATGAAGTGGCGTGGTTCTAGTTTTCCTGATTCCAAGATGCTTGCAGACGTTTTGAAACAACGCTGATTCGAAGTTCCGACCTTGATCGGAGTGTAATTCCAACGGAACTCCAAAGCGACAAAACAACTCCTCACTAGTACATCTGCAACCGTCTCGGCTTCTTGGTTAGGTATAGCATATGCCTCCGGCCATTTGGTAAAATAATCCATTGCAACCAAGATGTATTTATTCCTTTATCTGATTCAGGAAACGGACCAGCTATATCAATGGCTACCCTTTCAAAAGGATTCCCCACGTTATACTGTCTCATTGGGGCTTTCCGTTTTGAGACCGGGCCATTTGCAGAGGCACACAATTCACATTTCCGGCACCACTCCTTCACATCTTCTTTGCAGTTCACCCAATAGAATCTTTCTCTCACTCTTTCGAGAGTTCTTTTCACGCCAAAGTGCCCTCCGGAAATACCATCGTGCAAGTGCTGCAACACTTCCGGCACTCTGCTTCTCGGCACTATCACTTGAAGTCTCTCAGTGCCATCTTCAAATTCCAGGCGTCGTTTCAAGATTCTATTTTCCATCATCAAGGAGTCCCACTGTGACCAGTATGCCTTCAGGCTCCTACTTGAAATACTAATTTCTTCCCAAGCTGGTCGTTGTCCTCTATTTTCCACTCAATAATACGTCCCAATTCGGCGTCATTCTCCTGGTCTTCTCGTATTCTTTCGAGTTGCCAAGTATCATCGGTTACCGTCATTCTATGGATGACACTTATTTTCTCTTCCATCTTGGAGCAATGATTGCAGTCCATCGGACAAGGTCTCCTTGATAGAGCGTCTGCATTCCGATGGCTAGTTCCTACACGATGTTCCGTATCAAAGTCATATTCCTGCAGCCGCTCTATCCACCTTGCCACTTGCCCTTCAGGATTTCGAAACTGCAGTAACCATTTCAGTGCAGCATGGTCTGTTCTCAACAGGAATTTACGGCCGTATAAGTACTTATAAAAGTGCTCTACGGATTTGACGACGGCCAACAGCTCCTTCTTGTCACACAATAGTTCCTTTCTGGCCGCGACAAGACCTTGCTGAAATACCCAATAACTTTTTCTTGTCCGTCCTGCACTTGAGAAAGAACGCCTCCTATAGCTGTGTTACTGGCATCGGTATCCAACACAAACTTTCCCTCCATCCGTGGATAACTCAAAATTGGTGCTGTAACTAGTAGCCGTTTCAGTTGTTCAAATGCTCTGTGGCAGTCGTCATTCCAATCATATTCTTGTCCATCTTCGGTTAATTTTGTTAACGGTTTGGCAATGTTCGCAAACCCAAGTATAAAACGTCGGTAATATGTGCACAATCCTAGAAAACTGCGTAGTTGGTGTATATCTGCTGGTGTAGGCCACTCTTGTACCGTTTTTATTTTGTCAGGGTCAGCTCTTATTCCGGTCTCTGAGACGACATGTCCTAGGTATTTCACCTCTTTTCCAAATAGGTGGCACTTCTTGGGGCTTAATGTAAGGTTTGCCCGCGTAATCTTTGGAATATCTCCTCTAGGTTCTTAAGATGTTCTTCAAAAGACCGGCCTAATACTATCACGTCGTCCAGGTACACCAGACATGTCTTCCAGGACAGTCCACGCAGTACCGACTCCATCAATCGTTCAAAAGTAGCAGGAGCATTGCATAATCCAAATGGCATGACCTTGAACTGCCATAATCCAGTTCCAATTGTAAACGCAGTCTTTTCTTTATCGTTTGGCTCCAAGCCTACCTGCCAGTATCCGCTTTTCAAGTCCAAGGTCGAAAACCATTTAAATCCGGATAGAGTATCTAAGGTGTCATCAATTCTGGGCAAAGGATAGCTGTCTTTCTTTGTCACATTATTAAGCCGCCGGTAGTCTACACAAAACCTTGTCGACCCGTCCTTTTTCTTGACAAGCACTACCGGGGATGCCCATGGACTATTCGAGGTTCAATCACTCCTGTTCTTCCATATCGGTGATAATTTGCTCGGCTTCCTTACGTTTTGCCAAAGGAAGCCGCCTGGGGTGTTGTCTTATCGGTTGCGTATCTCCAGTATTGATCTTGTGTTGCACAACATTCGTCCTTCCTTTCTCACTATCATCCAGTGCAAACACACCTCGATATCGTCCGACCAGTTCTTTTACCTTGCCCAGTTGGTCGCCATTTAATCCTTGACACGAGGGTATCAACATATCCAGCAATTTCTGTGAGCAACCGTTGGTTGGTTTATTTTTCGTGTCGTCCACACAACGTTTAATATGACATACTGGAATGCAACTTCCCACAATCATGCCTTTCTTCAGGGTCACTGTATGGGGATTAATGTTCAGCACCCTTACTGGTACCATATTTCGAGACTTTACCAGCGTTCTTCCAATCAGAAGTCCCTCCTGACCCATTCCCGATTCAGTTGCTTCCATCATGCATACTTGTCCTTCCCGGAGCGTACCATCCGGGCATCCCATTACTATCATTTCTGCCTTCTCGGGTATTTTCATATCGCAAATCATTCGAACTTGCATCGTCTGGTTACTCCTACCTTGAAATGGAATCTCATCATCATCTATCCGAAGCACATTTTCTTTCATGTTTACATGAAACCCATATTCTCTCATGAGATCCATTCCCAAGATCACTTCTTCTGTAATTTCAGCTACCAACACTCGATGATTAATTAATTTGTCCCCAATTGTCAACATAACGGCAGTCTCTCCGTGAGTACAAATTTTCTCACCACTTGCCGTTCGAAGACACACCGATACAGGTAGCATTTTTCCACGACCAACCAAATCTGGTCTCACAATAGTTTTGTCGCTCCTGTATCCACGAGTAATCGGACACCCTACCATTAATTCTTCCATCGATATAAATGCTGTCCAGACTCCCCATCGACGATGCAGCACGGATGATAATCTCCGGGCACTACGTTGTGCTGTCGACGTTCGCCCCTTACGTCGACTTGCTTTAGTTTTCCTGCTGCTCAACCGGTTGTTTTTGGTTGAGTGCAGCGTCTCTGTATATGACCAACTTCGCCGCAGTTCCAGCATCGCAGACCCCATCTCCGCGGTCGTTGTCTTTCAAGCTTTTCCACACGGTTGATTATTTCCTCTATGCTGTTCTGCGCTTGATCAGGTTCCTCTAAGGCAGACCGAACTTTGTGACTCATTCTGTGTGATGTCTGCTTAGCTGCTTCAAATTCAAGCGCATGAGCCAGTGCGTCATCTAACATCTTTGGCCGTGCTAATCTTAGCGCTTGCTGTATTTCGCCATCTTTAACGCCATCCACAAATGTTTGTACAGCCAGTTGTTCGAGGAAACTATCTGGTGCCGTTGGATATGCCAATCTAACTAATCTGGCGATGTCAGCTTCGAATTCTTGCAGGCTTTCACTTGTCTTTTGCGAGCGGTTCTTAACTTGTGCGTGGTAAACCTGTTGAAGGTGAGCGTCTCCATATCTCATCTCAAGCTTCGATGTTAAGAGGCCGTAATCATTCTGCTAGTGATCGGGAATCGTTTGTAAGATGTTAAGAGCTTCCCCGTAGGGCCACTATTAGAGATAGCCTTCTCTTTGTTGCACCAACCGTTGGCTATTGCAGCAGCTTCAAATTGTTTCAAATATGTGGGCCAAGGTGTTTTACCATCGAATGTAGGTGGTTTTACTTTAAATTTAGACGGAATTGACTCGCTTCTTTCCGTGGTTCTTATTTCTGGAATGTTCTGATTAACAACTTGGCTTGGCAATTCAAGTGGCCGCGTTGTTAGTGAAATTACTTGTTCTTGCAGCCTCATCACATCTTCTTCCATTTTTATCAATTTACTGTCCAACTTTTGCTCAACTGTTTTTACCTGTTCAGTGAAATCTTCTTTCAATGCAATGGAACTTTCCATTAATCTTCGTTCTAACGTGGCTGTATTTTCACTTAACTTTTCCTCTATTTTCTCAGCATTTTCACTAAGTGTCATTTCCATGCCGTATTTAAATTCTTTAAGGGTCGATTCCAGTTCAACTGACTTCACTAAGTTTTCGTTTAGTGTCACTTCCAGTTTAGCCGACCTCTCCTCCATTTTCTCAGCATTTTCACTAAGTGTCAATTCTAGTTTAGCCGACCTTTCCTCCATACCGGATTTAAAATCCTTGAGGAAATTCATTAAAGTGTCTGCCTCCATTTTACTTTGATTTCTTGTCACTGGCATATACAAACTACTTAAATGTCTTTAGACTTGTGTTTTAAATTAATCACTATATACCCCACAAATGCCTGACACCAGTGTAACGCGCTACTACTACCGCGTTTCTTTAATTTAAAACAAGTAATAATAATGGTCTTTATTACTCACTGTTCACAAGTCTAATTAACAGTATATGCCTTATTTATAGATGTTTTCAGTCCACTTAACAATGAAGCACTATTACACTAATGAATTTACAAGCACTAATATCTTCTTAAACTAACTTCTTTACCCTAGGTCCAATAACCACACTAACACAACTATTTGTTTATACACTTCTATTTATTTATGTATACTGCAAGCTGCATGCACATTAGACACAGCATATCATTTATGTATATATTCTAAAACTCAACTACGTTTACTTTACAACGATATAATTTATATTAGACATTCAAGAATAGACTAACTCTTACATTCATAAGCGGCCTTATATATACCCTGCATTAAGATATGACTCATTATCTAGAACTTTGTAGAAGGATTCTCGAATGCTGAAGAATACGCTGTGCCCCGGGCGTTTGTATGTTTGACGGGTTGCCTAATAGTGGATCGCAACAATACCTTTTGACTGCATCAGTTTGCTAATTACATTAATCTGCACAAGAATGTTATACCGAATTATCAGCATAACTATAAACTTCATATTCTTAACCTGTTTTGCTAGAAAAATTGCTTCGGCTGCACATTTTGAGTCAGCCGTCTCTTCGTGCAGATCCATTAATGCATCATATATTTCGCCAACTTGATACCGAATTGCCTTTGCACAGTCAACACGACATTCCCAGCGTGTTTTTACTAATGGTTTTACTGTCAAAATACTTATACATTTTTTCTAAATGTCCCATCTATTTGTTGAGCCAGCAAAAAGAACGTAAATTTGTTGAATGATACCGAAAAACGTATTTCCTTCACGAGACGACTTGGCCATATCACCTAACACTAGATTTAAACTATGGCATCCGCAAGGAAGAAAGAATGCTCTATTATTTTTTCTCAATATCTGAGCTAGAACATGATTTTTACAGCCACTCATATTCGCTTCGTTTTCATAATCTTAGCCTCTACGGTCTATAAAGCGTATTCGAAGGTCAGTCAAGTTTTGCTTAAACGCTTCTGCTAGTCCGGCACCAGTATTTTTGTTTACCTTTAGATATCCAACAATATGCTCTACAATATTCACAGTACTCTCCGCAATGTTAACAAACCGAATAACCATGGTCATTTGTACATTTTGGCTAATGTCAGGAGTACAGTCGAGAATAACTAAGTAATATTTTGCACGAAGTATTCTCCTTTTTATTTCTTCAAGCGTGTGGTTGCTAATCGAGTGTATAAATTTGTTTTTAATGTTTTCCCAAATAATTGTTACGAATTTATTCCGACATGACTGGATCAAACTGCGCCAAGAGCTCCACCAAACCCAAAAAATTTCCATTATGAAGGTGATTCAACTTTTCAACAGCTCCCCGAAATGCGAGGTTATGCTCTGTTAAATAATTTGTGATCGCCAGTGTACCTTTCTTTTTCTATCATTTCCTGCGCTTTTCTATCAATCGTTTGATTTTTGTTTAAACGCATTTCTAGCTCGATCCATTGTTTTTGTGCTTCGAAATGGCACGCTGATGTTTCATGTTTACACAAATAAGGGGCAAGATTTTTCCAGTTGTTGGATCCATCGCTTGCAAAGTTGTTTATTGGAGATCCAAATAGCTTGCAACAAAAACAATAGACACGGTTTTTTGCACTGAGTATACTAGCCAACGCCGATCAACTTTTTCTTTGTTAGGTAAATGTCTAATATAATAGAAATCGAAAAAATGTCTTCGCTCGTCAGGGTGTTTTGGATAATTAAAATTACGAACTCTGTTAACTCCCATTCTAACCAGAAAATCACGCTGATTCTGATCAATAAATTCCGGCCACATTCTGATATCAGACATACGATCATTACAGTCCGATAAAATTTCAGGATTTGGGACAACTGTACACGTACCTAGTTCGATTGGAGCGTCTGTATTAATGGTGCCATGTTCATGTTGAATAACTTCGTTTTTTTCTTCATAATTTTCCGTAGGTGGAGTCGCTGGGGACTCCTTCCTCTTCTTCCTTCACAGTGCTTTTAAAATGTTTAAATATCGCATTTTTCTAAGATACAATAAAAGCTTCCGCGTTTCTCTTGCGTTTACGCTTTTCAGCGCCGGAATCACTTGTACTTCCCTTCGCACTACTCATATATTTGAAATAGTAGTTATAAATAGGGGTGGGCGATACGGGATTTTGGGTATCGAATATCCATACATATGGATGTGTGTATTTGTATATTAGTGTATATTCCTTTGTGAGTTTGTGTTGTAGGGTTAGTTGGTGTATTATTATTGCAGCGTTGTCATGTCATTTGGTGTATTCTGTGTTTGCTAGTATTGGGCATCCGCTTATGATGTGTTCAATTGTTTTAGTTTGTTGTTTACATAGTCTACATTTGTCTGTAGTTGTGTTGGGGTTTTTGATGATGTGTTTAGTGTAAAAGTTTGGTCTTGTGTCGTTATCATGAATCCATCTGTTTCACTGATTATGTTGCCTTGCTTGAGTCATGTGTTTGATGCTACTTGGTCGATATCTGGTTGTATAATAGAGTGGAGTGAATATGAACGAGAAAACTATTTTTAAATTTTTGGTTTACCCTATGTAACAGAAAATTGTATTTGGGACGTTTAATTTATATTACAAAGTTTGAAGTCCAAAAACGAAGGTCTTGAGGTTTCCATTCAGATGAGTTAACACATTAACTGCCAAATTTATAATGAAGCATCGGCAAGTTGCCGCTATATTATTTCTACGTTTTGAATATTAAACACGGTTGTTTGAATCTTAGCAGGAAATTTAAACTCAAGTGAAGGACACTTTGAAGAACATAACAAAAACGTCCATAGGATTGGTCGGCATTACTTCATAATCTTTTAGTACAATGCCAAAAAAACACTAGATAAACAATAGATATTGAATAGAGTATGTAGAATTTGAATTCACAAACCTTATATTACTAAAAAACACAAATGAATATAACTACAACATATCAAATAGAACAAATTCAAAACATATATGGATAAATATATAAGTCTAATTTTATGCAAAAAATAGCTATCAAATTGATTTATGAAAATTTACAAAACACTCCCCTAAACATAGAGCGGGTTCGTTTGGGCAAACTGCACACCTATATATTGTGTCTTTTCTGATTTTTATTTATTGCAACGTGCTTCCCAGTAACCAACTAGTCACTTGTTTCTACTTTCATTATTTTAGGTATCAATAACTCTTTGATAACTTGTTGTAGAAAGTTATACAATGACATCTTATCACCACTGTACTTATTATATAACTAATAAGAATTCAACAGCAACATTTGAATTATATGTAAGTCAATATTTTTGTACCAGCATATAGTTTTTCTATCATGACCATAATTGGACATCATTTGGTCCTGCTGATCGATGCCACTCATAAACATATTATATTGGCTATTTGCAAATGGTTTTTCTTTTACATTTCCTCGCTTATTTGTCGTTTCGACCAAATCGCAGCTATGTTCCATAGTGATAAATATCACTTCAGATCTATCTCTTCATTTTCCGATACTAATACACCGTCACTGTACTGGACCTTCATTTCACCTCTTTTTAATTTTTTCTTTATAACATCTTTTGGGTTATTTTGTCTATTTTTAAAACGAAGCGCTCCTGTACAAAAGGTATTGTTTTCTAATAATTGAGAAGCAAGGTCATAACTATTATAGAAGTTATCCATGTAAAAGGAGTGCCCCCTGTTGAGTCTTTCTGTCATTAGATTCATGACAACTTCGGACGCATGGCCTTTACCACTAGAGCTGGGTCGGCGTATCGATATATCGATACGTATCGATACGACCCCCGTATCGACCCCCCCGATACAGCAAAAAATAAATATCGATATATCGATACTCGATATGTATCGATACGTATTGATATGTATCGATATTCGATACGCAAAATCCGTATAGAAATTAACAAGGAATGCACTTAAGCATGAAGCACAAATTGTCACCTCCATTCTATTATAACTATAACAAAATACCAGTTGTTACGAGTTCAGTTGATGTTAAGTAACTGAATTAATAATAAATAAGTAAATAAAAGAAGAATATCTAGTACTTTTATCTTCACAATAATAAAGTTATTATAATGTCCGTTTAATAAAAATACGACGAGCGCTTTCGACTATTAAGTCATTATCAAGTCTAACAGAAACTAAAATTAAGCTAAAATATATATAAAAGCTAATCACATATAGAGAGGGAGGGATAAACAAGTTAAAATCTTGAAGCAAAGTCAATTATTGGAGACGCATTTATAAATGTAATATCATTAACAATATTTTGCCCATGTGCCAACGCCTTCTTAATTTCTATATTTTCCAAAATGTCCAGCTTCTTACCTTTATTTAAAATGTGAAGGATTTCAAAATTTGAATTAAAATCACAAGTATGATTATTGTCATTTAAGTGTCTAGCGAATGCACTAGAAGCCATATTTTTACCAATATCACGTCTGTGTTGGTCAAATCGTAGTTTAAAGCTGGTGCCAGTTTGTCCAATATAAAAACTATTACAAGTATTACATTTTAATTTATATACCCCAGTTTGATGGAGTTTGTCCATTTTTGGCTTAAAATTTTTAATCATCGATCCTATTGACGACCTAGTGTAAAATGTAGGCTTTTTGTCTTTACATTTATTAAATATCTTATTCGAAATAACCATGGATAATTTACCTATATATAGCAGTTTACAATATCTCATTTCTAAGGTTGGTACAACCTTAGGATAGATCAAGTTTCTAACCCTATTGTTCTCATGTTTTCTTAGGAGTTTAGTGATTAATTCAGGTTTATATCCGTTGTTCAAAGCTATTTTAGTTATTGTATCTAGCTCTTTCGTAAAATTATCGGCGTTCATAGGTATATTAACAAGTCTGTGAAGCATCGAGTTAAAGATGCAAGTTTATGACTAATGGGATGTCTAGATGAAAAGGGTATAATGGCGTCCGTATAGGTAGGTTTTCGAAATATTTTAAAAGAGTGCTTATTGTGTACATTACTGATATTCAAATCTAAAAAATTAATATTATGATCTTCCTCTATCTCCATCGTGAATTGTATTGATACGTGTCGAGAGTTTAAGTATGTTAGAAATTGTGTCAATTGCCTATTTGTACCTCCCCATAAACATAGTATATCGTCAACATATCTATACCAATATAAAATGTGGGTTACCAAGTTATTACCTGATTTCATTAAATCTTTCTCGAAGCGATCCATATAAATCTCTGCCAACAAAGGACTTAGGGGCGAACCCATTGCCAACCCCTCTGTTTGTTTGTAGAACTTACCGTTCGTTGTAAAGTAGTTTTGTTGTATACAAATATGTAATATGGCCATATACTCTTTAATGATATTCTGATCCAATTTATTATCCATCAGAGTTTCATGTACGATATTAATTACTTCAAGCGTAGGAATGCAGGTAAATAATAGATATTCTTCTTTTATTTACTTATTTATTATTATTATGGATCTTCACCAAGTCAACGCTGATTACATTAATATGTAACTGAATTAATTCTACTCTACAATGGCGATGTAAAGTAATAGAAAAATAATGCTCTGCATTGCTTTCAGTGGTGCGAGATGGGTTCAATGAAAGCAAATGCAAAATTTTTAGAACTATACAGATATTAAAACTTGAAAAAATTTTAAATTCTCTTTGTCTAATAAAATCTTTGAGTACCAACCCACCTAAGTAATGCGTTCCGGAAGATGGTTTAACTATTGTTACTGCAGTAGATGCTGATGGGGGCCTTAAACCGCGTGTACACGTTTCTCACCTTTTACCAAATTAAAATAAACACAAATAATAAAAAACTCAAAACTTTGTTCCTCTTGCCTATATTATCAAACATAAATATCACAGTAAATAACAACATAATAAACTAAGAAATACTTTTAATTGGCCAAATAGGCTTGCATCTAAAAAGAACAACTTAAATTTATCAATTATAGACATTCAGCCAATTTAATTTGTGCAGATGAATTATGCCGACACAATTGTACACTTTTCCTTCTGAGAATTCCTGCGTTTACAATACGCGTTATTTAAGCGTGCATCAACGTAAACGGTCCTTCTTAATAACAAGTTTGACACATTTTTATTGATACTACCAGTCACAATTATTAATTATAGAACAGCACGTAATGTATAGCGGGTTGAAAGCAAACATTTAATAATTTACAGAGCTTGTTTGGTTTTTTATAAGGCTCCGAGTAACCTTTTAGAACAGAAAAATGGTTGCTGTTAATCAAATACTCAACTTAGCTTTGAAAGAAAGCCTCTAACACACAATAGTTTCCTCTTTAACGGTATTTTCTATTGGGCGCTTTGACTCGTGTTGGAGAAGCTTTTAATTAATAATCCTAGGGTTTAATGTCGTCAGTTAAATTACCCGATAATCAATCTTTAACCTGTGGTAACGCCGGCAACAAATTCCTTTTATTTTAAAAGTTACAGTTTATTAATTTGATAAATTATTGCCAGAATAGCATTCAATTCAGGTTATTTTAATCTATAGATAAATTGAAACATATGCCAATTCTGACAATAACTAAATTAAAACAGATAGTAACAAACATCGGTGTGATTCGGTTCGCTAGTAAACTGTGGCATCGGTGTGCACGTCAAAATAACCCCTTGCACCCGTCTTAGAGTGGGTTCGAAAACGCTAAATTGCTAAATTGGTGATCCTTGCCTTCCTTCAATGACCATCCTAAATCTCACCCTTTAAACGCCTATTTAAAGCGAGCTGCAGATCTTGGGTAAGTTCATTGCTTTATTTTGTTTGTTCATGTTTAAAAAATTACAGTCCACTGTGTCTTAACCGAGCGTTAATATTTTGGTTACCTTCGGGCACGGATTGTTAGTAGCTGGAATTTAGCACTTTACTAAATACCGGGTTATAAGGGTTATTTTGCTCGTTCACGCCACAGTTCATTTACAAGAATCGTTCACTATAGATAACATAAACAGGTGTATGTTAAACAGACCTTTCGCGCTCAGTTATCGCAAATCCTTTTATATTTCAAATTCGCTTATCTATTCTTGCAATAGTGAGTACATTTGAAATAGCGTAAACAATACAAATCGTTAGTTCTAAATTTACATATTTGTTATACATCTGCAGTTTGTTATTAATCACCGAATTATTAATATCACAATGAGTAAAGCTGTTAATAGATTAAAATCACTTCAATCTAAAA
The DNA here is from genome assembly GCA_036346225.1 of Platerodrilus igneus. Classification (NCBI taxonomy): domain Eukaryota; kingdom Metazoa; phylum Arthropoda; class Insecta; order Coleoptera; family Lycidae; genus Platerodrilus; species Platerodrilus igneus. Next base: position 53,399 of record JARFIW010000174.1, on the reverse strand, counting down.
AGGAAACCTATTTCCAAAGAATTCAAATTCTTTACGATAAAAGTAAAAACATTCAAGATTCGGTAATTTTAAAAAAATTTAAGATAAGACACGCAACCCTAGATGACACAAAACGTAAATTAGATGAAATCATAGATGAAATCAATACGATAGGGTTTGAAACGGATCCAGAATTTAAACCGAACTACAATGAATTAAACGCTATCGATGAACTTTATTGTTACATTCAGGATGTTGCTACCGGTCTAATCACTTCGAAAGTTACCGATCAATCTTCTCAAAATCAAACTATGCAGGCAGCTGAAGCTACTGTTCGTCTCCCAAAAATTGATCTAATTGATTTTAACGGCGATTTTCTAAAATGACCCCTTTTCTACGAAACATTTAAAAGCCTTATCCATAATAATTCTAATTTGGACAATACTTGCAAAATGCATTATCTATTAGGAAAATTACGGGGTAGCGCTCTAGCATTAAGCTCTGGTATGTTACCGACGGCTGAAAATTACTCTATACTATGGGCCGCTTTAATTAAAAAATACGAAGATAAACGCGCTTTAGCTAACACTTATCTTTCTTAGGTTTTCGACTTTAAAGCGCTTCAAACGGAAGGTATTATCAGTCTAAATTCATTCATAGAAAAGGTCGACTCTGCAATCAATGCTCTTCGTAAATTAAACATTACAAACTTGTCTGATTTTATTCTTACTTCTATTGCTTTATCAAAGCTAGACAATCATACCCGACGAATTTTTGAACAATCTTTAAAGGGAGGTTCGATTTCTACTTACGATGAGCTAGCCACGTTCGTAAAAGAACAAGTTAAAATTTTAGATCGAACCAGCAGTAGCAAAACAAAGCAAATTAGTGGCCACACAAACAAGACGAAGGTCTTACGTGCCTTCGCCACAAAAGAAGTAAATAATCACGACAATTTGAAATGTGCTTATTGTAAATGCCAACATCATCGATTAACTAGGTGTTACAAATTTCTTAATCTTTCTCCGCAAAATCGAATTTCTTTTGTTAAAGATCAAAAATTGTGTATTAACTGTCTCAGTTCTAAGCACGCTTTATCGTTATGTCCTTCCACGTATTCCTGTAGGTTGTGCAGTAACCGTCATCATTCAGTGTTACATATTCCTAGTCTGATGGTTGACACAAATAATCAAGCGTTATCTAATCCTATAAATACAAATGAAGCAATTAATGTGAGTCTTTGTTCAACGTCGACTAAGGAAGGTTCAGATAAAAATTACACGATTCTTTTAGCGACTGCGATCGTTAAAGTTGAATCAACAATGGGTACTCACCTGCGGTTGAGATTTCTAATTGATAGTGCTAGTCAATGTAACTTCATTACATCTAAATGCTGTCAATTGCTTCGATTACCTGTAAATAAAACTTACACGTCTATTTCAGGGATCGGTGCGTCTTTCAAACCTGTTCGCGGTCAAACGCAAATAGCATTTACATCTCAACATGATGCAGATGTTAAATACAAAATGCAAGCGTTCGTGTTAGACAAAATCACGGATCGTTTGCCATCTTGTGCTATCGACCCAGCAGTTTGTAAACATTTCAGCAATCTACGTTTAGCCGATGAAACTTTCTTTCGTCCTGGAGAAATTCACGGAATTATAGGTGCTGAACTTGTACCACATATTTTGGAATCATTCAAATATTCAAGTCCCGATTTACCCGTTGCCATAAATTCCACTTTAGGATTTATAATTATGGGTCAAACTCCAATTCAAAACGTCACGACCAATTTACAGGTTTATTGTTGTGTTGAAGGGTCCGAGGTCATAGAACCTTTGCTTCAGAAATTTTGGGAGCTTGAAGAAGTAGGTGAAGTCGTTACTCATAGTTCCGATTATATTAAAAGTGAAGAATTGTTCTCTACTTCAACAAAACGAGATGATACTGGTCGATACATTGTTGCTTTACCTTTTACAGAATATCCGCCAAACTTAGGAAATTCCTTTTCTACAGCTTTGCGCAGATTTTATTCTCTAGAAAAAAGATTTTCTTTATCGCCGTCATACAGAGTAGCCTATAGTGCGGCGATGAAAGATTATATTGAGCAAGGTCATATAAACCTTATTCCAAATTGTACTCCTCATTTCAAAGGATACTTTATTCCTCATCACGGGGTGTTTAAGGAAGAATCGGTTTCTACTTTTTTACGCATCGTTTTTGATGCATCGTCTAAAGATGAATTTAATAAATCTTTAAATGACTGCCTTTATGTCGGTCCAAAATTACAAACCGATTTATTTTGCATATTAATTAATTTTCGATTAATGGAATTTGCCTTAATTTCTGACGTTCGTCAGATGTTTCGCCAAATAAAAATATGTTCCGAACATCAATCTTATCAACGTTTGCTTTGGCGATTCAGCACCGATGAACCATTACAAACGTATCAACTCACAAGAGTTACTTTTGGTGTCAAATCATCTCCATATTTAGCTCTACGTACTGTACTTCAGCTAGCATTAGATGAAGCAAAAAATTTTCCGCTTGCATCCGCATTTGTACAAAGAGATATGTATGTAGATGACGTAATTTCTTCGGTGGAATCTTTAGATAATGCCAAAGTCCTTTATCATGAACCGCTCGGGCTTTTCACGGCCGGAGGTTTTCAGTTAGTTAAATGGGCCACAAATTCTTCGCATTTAACAAACGAAATATCTGAATATATTCGAATGGACAATGTTGTAGATTTCGAAAGCAATATTTTAAAGGTATTGGGTCTTCAATGGCATCCAAAGGTTGATAATTTAACATTTGCGGTTAAAGGTCCAAATGAAATCTGTACAAAAGAAATATTCTTTCCACTGTAGCTAGAATGTGGGATCCATTAGGCTCTTATCTCCCGTAACAATTTTGCCAAACTACTAATCAAAGAATTATGGATATTAAAGTTGTCTTGGGATGAAGAAACCCTCCATATATTAAAGGTTTGTGGAATACCTTTCAGCAAGAAATAATTCAACTTTCCGACTTAAAATATCCCGACACATCGGATATTCATCAGTAACGTCATTACAACTTGTGGGATTTTGCGATGCTTCTGAAAAGGCATACAGTGCCGTCGTATACGCCCGAACAGTGTCTCTGGATGGCGAAGTAAAATTATTTTACTATGCGGTAAAGCTAAATTAGCTCCAATAAAACTGTCACTATTCCTCGTTTGGAGTTATGTGCTGCTTTATTGCTTGCAAGACTATTAAATTGCATCATTCGCACATATTCCTCACGATGCACTATCAAACAAATTTTGCGTTTTCTGATTCCATGGTGGTTCTTAACTGGATTCATAAATCGCCCCATTGTTGGAAAACTTTTGTAGCCAATCGAGTGGCAAAAATTCAAAATTTATTACCAGTAACTCGCTGGTTTCATGTTGATGGCATTTCAAATCCTGCCGATTGTGCGCCTCGCGGTATATCTCCAAATCAATTTCTTAACGCCGAGTTGTGGTTGCAGGGGCCATCGTGGCTTCTTTCTCAAGAAAGCGATTGGCCTATTAAAATCATTAACACGGAAGAAATTATTTTGGCTGACAATAAACTTGAACAGAAATTGGTTTCACTTCCTGTGACACAATCAGAAGTTCATCCCTTGTACGCCCTGATTGATAGATGCAGTTCTTACTCTAAATTGTTAAGCATAACTGTTTATGTTTTGAGATTTGTTAAACGTTTGCCGAAAAGGACCCGCATTTCTGCGGAAGATCTTGTTGCGGCGGCAAATATTCTAATTTTAGCAGTGCAAGATAAACATTTTTTCTGCGAAAAGACTTTTCTGGAAAAGGGACAACTTTGTTCGAAACCCTTTCGACATTTGAATCCTTTTCTTTCAAATAACTTAATTAGAGTTGGAGGTCGTCTGTCAAATGCAAATATTTCATATGATCGGCAGCATCCAGTTCTTTTACCTAAGAAAGATCGTTTTACCGATTTATTAATTGATCATTTTCATGTAAAAAATTTACACACAGGGCCACATCTTCTGCTTTCTCTATTACGTCAGTATTTTTGGATTATAGCGGCTAGAAATTTGGTTCGGACTCGTGTTCAAAATTGTAATCATCGTTTCAGAAGAAAATCTCGACCTTCTTTTCCTCTTATGGCCGACTTACCGTCTCCTAGGGTTAATCAGGCCAAAGCATTTATGCATACTGGCACTGATTTTGCCGGACTTTTTAATATAACTCTTAGTAGACACCGGGGAGTTAAAGCTCAAAAGGCCTATATATGCATATTTGTTTGTTTAACAACTCGTGCCGTGCATCTAGAATTAGCGTCAAGTTTGTCAACCGACATATTCCTTGCCGCATTTAAGCGTTTCCTTGCTAGAAGGGACCATGTACGGTTATATATTCCGACCGCGGGACAAATTTCGTGGGCACTAAAATTATTTAGATTCCTTCAAGAATTTTTCCGAAATTCAAATTGCCTAAATGCCATTGGCCATGAACTTAGTCAAAGGCGCATTGATTGGAAATTCAATCCGCCTTTGGCTCCTCATTTTGGAGGAATATGGGAGGCGAATATTAAAAGCGTGAAAGGTCATTTAATGAAAGTTGTGGGAGAGCAAATACTTTCTTATGAAGAATTTTCAACGGTTTTAACACAAATCGAAGCGTTGTTAGATTCACGTCCGTTATGCTGGCTTAGTTCAGACCCTTCGGAATCTCTCGCATTATCGCCTGCTCATTTTTTAACTCTCATCCCGTTGCAGTTCTTGCCCCCTGCCGATGAAACCGGAAAGGCGCTTACGCTTGTAAATCGCAAGCAACTTTTAGATCAAATTGTTCAATCCTATTGGAAGCGATGGTCTAGGGAATACTTGTGTGAACTACAATCCCGACAGAAGTGAAATACAACTTCCTGTCCTGTTGAGCCAGGTTTAGTCGTGATAGTGATGCGCGATAATTGCCCGCCTTTGCAGTGGCCAACAGGGGTAATTGAACAAACTCACCCAGGAAAAGACGGCATTATTAGGGTTGTCACAGTACGTACAAAAGATGGGGTTTATACCCATCCAGTAGCAAAGCTGTGTTAACTCCCCACGCAGTAAACATTTTTTTTACATGCGCTGTTTATAGTTTTCTTTTCTTTTCTTTTTTCATTTAATATGAAATTTTCATTTTGTTAAAATCTTATTTTAAGGCCGGAGGATATGGTAACGCCGGCAACAAATTTCTTTTATTTTAAAAGTTACAGTTTATTAATTCGATAAATTATTGCCAGAATAGCATTCAATTCAGGTTATTTTAATTTATAGATAAATTGAAACATATGCCAATTCTGACAATAACCAAATTAAAACAGATAGTAACAAACATCGGTGTGATTCGGTTCGCTAGTAAACTGTGGCATCGGTGTGCACGTCAAAATAACCCCTTGCCCCCGTCTTAGAGTGGGTTCGAAAACGTTAAATTTCTAAATTGGTGATCCTTGCCTTCCTTCAATGACCATCCTAAATCTCACCCCTTAAACGCCTATTTAAAGCGAGCTGCAGATCTTGGGTAAGTTCATTGCTTTATATTTGTTTGTTCATGTTTAAGAAATTACAGTCCACTGTGTCTTAACCGAGCGCTAATAACCTGCATGGCGATAGTTACGTGTCAATTGAATTAGAAGCTCTGCTCTGATATGTTCTCGAATAATTGAGCTGATCGATTGATAGATATATCCCCTTCTCTATTATCCGTGGGTTTTATAATTTTATGGTTTCAGCGTTATTGCATGCTATTTCGTTCTCACGAGAATTGCACTTGAGTTTCAAATCTATGTATTACTATTTATGTCACCTTTCATCCATTTCACACTTTTGAAAACGACGTTAATTGTATGCATTCGCAACACATTTTTATGGCTGTAAATTTGGTGTAACCTACCATGGTTGCTCTTAATTTCTGTCACGGTTTATATTTAACGGATTAATAAATATAGCTGGTTTTAAGTTTATTGTGGTTGCAGGGCATGCCAGTCCAATTTCATAACCTATTGGTTTATTTTTAAACTCGTGTGAATGTGTACAAATAAACTTACTCATGCCCGATGATTTACCAACCTCTATCTGTATCTTTCTAAATTTAATATGAATAGTGTAAAGCCCCAATTTTTAATTACTATTTCTCTGTAATATACATTAGAGGTTTTCATGTTTATTTCTTTTCCTAATGTAGTATTGCATTGAAATAGCCACGTTATAAAATGTAACCTACCAAAGATTCTAAATTTCACAGGCTATTTCGTGCTATTTAACTAACTGAAATTTATAAACTCATTTCTACTACGTAATGTTTTATTAAACAACGCTCTATAGTTTTACCCCTCTTGTAAACAAAATTTTCAAAATATTTTACCCTAAACCACTAAACATTTTGTCTATTTTGTTTAAATGCTACGTTTCTAGTCATAAGTCAATATATAAAAAGGTGTCTATAGACTCCCTTTCATGTGCTGGCGAAGGTGAAGGGTCATGAAGTGGCCTTCTCTATTTCTCATAGGAGTAGAACCCTTACAGGGTGATCATAGCACTTTATAGTTGATGCTTGATTGCTAGGATATTTCCCTCTGAGAAATATTTCAAGCTACATCTACCAGTCCAGAAATAGTCCAAACTTATGGCCACAATTTACGGTTGAACAAAATCGTGTAAAAAGTTCATTTGTAAATAAATTCCAGCGCCGGTTTCTTGTCTCAAACCTACCACCACCACCACCACCTCTATGTCCTCCCCCCCTCACATAAATCCCTCTGGAAAATCTAATATTCAGATCTGCAATACCTCTAACATGAGGCACTGTTGCGATGGCGATGCTTAAAGTGTTATCTTAACCCTCGTTGCAGCCCCGATCCCAAAGTCCAACGCTAAAAGTGTCTACCTGCAGATAGACCCACTGAAAAGAAAAAAATTGCTAAAAATATTTCAGACTTGCAATTATTTTCAAAACGTTGTGATCCTCTTTTCCATGAAGAGCGTTAATTTGGCATCGCGTACTTGAGGTTTTGGTAAATATTTGGGAAGAATCTAAGGAGGCGTTAAATGACCACTTTCTTCCACTACACTATGACGGAAAATTATAGACGGCAATAAGATTACGCGCGCAGCGACAAACCGAAACAACAACATCAGTATTTTCTTGTTTGGCCCAAGCGTTAAGTGTAAAGAACCAGTTAAAAATATTACGCAAAAATATGATACCTTTTTACCACACATCCTTAAGCTTAGTGGAAATAAATTTAATATAGGAATTAACTAAGTTGGAAAAAATTAGAAAAACATAAGATTTCCTTCGAAAATTTTACTCCCCCTAACAGGAAAAACATTTAGCTTATCAGGAACCCTTAGATTTACAAAATAGAAATATCAATATACCTCAAATTTATAAATGCAAAATGTTAGTAATAATTTGACTTTAAGTAATCGGAATAACTACCAAAATCAGAACACCGACCAAACAAGACAGATTTGTTATCAGTGTTGCTAGGTTGGCCATTATCGAGATCAGTATAGGAATTCAGAAAAGAAATTTAATTGTTACGAATATTGGTTAGGAAACCTGATTTTTAATTGATGTGCAAGTTGCCATTAAAATAACAATCGTTTAAATTCGTAGAAGGGGCTTTACCTGGAGAATGATTCGACTGCAAAAATGCAAAATTTAATGCAAGATAAAAAATATCCAAGGAGCCTTTATCCAACTCCGTAGATGCTGCTGTAGACGTGTAATTTATAATATTTACCTACCGCGTGAGGGTATCCAATTAACAATAAATAATAAATGGGAAGGACCTCTAACACTAGAGTACCCTCACGTTTCGGGACAATGCCTCGCAAGCTGCTGCAGTCGGTGAGAAGGGGAGGTTCATTAACCAACAACACACTAAGACAAAATTCCAATTGTTTTATTAAACGGCCTACTAACTAACTTAACCTAATTACATATGCATACAAAATTATACAGTGATTAACAATATTTACAATAGGGCGCCACCATGGGAATTAAACGGCCCGTGGACCGATCGCGGTAATAGATTTCGTCGCACTTTGTTCGTGGCGATGAACTAAGATTGCAGGACAGAAAATACGTCACTTCACAGGGACAAATGTTATTAAGTTTCCGGCTAGCACAAACACAACTTAACTAAACTATTCTAAAGTCCTTATTTTATGAATATTAACGACAGTTCTGGGTGCAAACACCCCAATACATATAATTAATTAACGCTACCGTAGTCTAACTAACTTGCATACTGAAACGACCTTCCTTTAATCACGGGGTCATCAATAACAGGAAAAACACGACCTTCACACGGGTCAAATAGTACAATAACGGAATTCGTGGCTTAGTTATTACAAGCCTCTAACTACGTCGAAACACAATAAAATAAGAAACCCTTCAAAAGATGCATTCTTTAACAATAACCTAAAGGGATTAAATACTGGAACGGAGATTTAACCGAAGTTGTATGTTATGAAAGTCGACAGATATTGTATTTAAACAATAAATGACTTATGATGCATAACACAGCTTTGAGTTCATAGTAATACCATATATAATAATTACTTACTCAGAAAAATAATTAACTTAAAACATAACGGCACGCACTTGACTTCAGAGAAATAAAACACTTCAGTCAGTCTGGAAATAAACAACCAGCTTGAACCTCTAACGCGTCTGAAATAAACCACCCCGATTACCACCGGCTCTCATCCTTATATACATTTAAGTTAATTGAAAAATAACCCCTTTCTTGGCGCTCATACTCGGCTTAGGATACGCCGGTCGTAAATCTTTAAGATTAATTAAACTGCCCATTGCCTAAGATTGCCCCACAAGTAGATCTCGGAACTAATTTTAGTTGAGTGCTCCGCTAATTGAAAAATTGCTTCAGACCACCCTGACATAAATAGGATCCTAAAGCATGATTGACATCTAATCATAGATAGCAACTAATCTGACATATTTAGTGCCCTTAAAGTAAGTGCCTTTAGAAAACTGATTGACTCTTGGATTAGATCTTCCTGAAAACTTCGCTAGGACGCTACTTGGGTAGTCTTGAAGCGGTTAGCTCCAAAACCTTCATTCTAATAATTAGAATGCTAAAATTAAACTAGAAAATAACTATTTTTAGAATTCATAGAACTAATTAAAGCGATATTAAAACAGTATGTTACAGACGTACTGTCGTGCAGCGGCCTTCTCTATTCCCGATGGGAATAAAACAACTACTAGAGTCGTAGCGTTTCATCATTTGTGCAGGATTGCTAGGATACTGCACTCTGAGAAGTGGAGCAAGCTGCATTCACCAGTCAAGTAATTTTCCTGTAACTGACTTTTTCCAAGTGTTATGAAAAAGTAAATACCCGAAGCATATTTCGGCGCAGCTGACATCGACCTTTAGGGGTTTCGGAGGGTGCATGGACAAAAAGAGAAAACATAAATCGAGTACCTCAGCTATATTACAAAAATTAATTTAAATTCGAAAGAAAAATTACAATCCGATTAAATATGCGGTTGAATGTGTTTATCATTAATATTTATTTTTACGATAATTGAGAAGGCCTTCAAGAATAAATAAATTTTTCTGTCATATGCGTGTAAGAAAACTTTCATAGCTGTCACTAATACATACCATCCGAAGGTCAAGTATCTTGAGGAACAAATTGCATGACAAGCTCACATCCAAATTTGAAAAAGCATCTGCTATGCGCAGATAACCAAAGATAAATCTGCCGGTAATACAGGAATCAAACTAACGTCAAGGTAAATCTTTCACACAGTGTAGATTCGAAACTACAACACTTGTGTTATGGAAAATAACTATCAATAAAATAGGGGTTATGTTTTATTACGTTTTTTTCGAAGTGATAATCCAAATAACTTGTTATATTATAGAAGATATATTTATTTTAAATGAAAGTAAATTCTTATATGAATGAAATTACCAATTCGTATTATAGCACAGCTCAACCTAAATATAACACATACTTTAAATTACAAGATACAGTGCATGAAGATAAATTAAAGGGAAACTTTCTTTAGTTTGTAAAGAAGAAAAAAAAAGGAAAAGGCATACGGATGCAATTTAAAAGCAGGAACATCAACAGTTGGAAAACGGGCATGTTACACCCCAACCCTCTGAGAATTATTTACGATTGAACAATCGTGTAGAAAGTTTATTCGTAAATTGACCTCAGCCACCGTTTTCTTGTCCCAAATTTATCTTCCCCCATGTTACAAAAATCCTTTCCCCCCACAAAAACCTTTTTGGAAGGTCTAATATAAAATCTCCAGTACATCTAATGGGAGGATATGTCCCGATGGGGATAGCCGGATTGCTATCGAGACACATAATAAAGTCCCAATCCCAAACTCTAACGCTAAGAGTATCTGGATAGAAGTAAACAACGATTAGGTAGAAAAATAAAGAATGGGAAGAAGAAGATATAGGAGGATGGAAAGGGTATAGAAACAAGTTAGCCAAAAGTGGAAAAAGGGGCCTGTCTGACTTATTTAGCTAACTGAAATAATAAACTCATTTCTATTATATAATCTTTTATTAAATAATGCACTAGCATTACACAGTTTACATTGTTTAGTTAAGCTTAAGTAATTATATTTTTAGTTACTTTGTTACTAAATATCTGGTAGCTTTCTAAAGCACATGGGTCTGCTCGTCTAGAAGAGACGTTCTGTGCAACTGTTTCATATCTTGATGGCGCATCTTACAAAAGTAGACAAAACGGCGACTTTATTAGTGCAAAATATGACACAATCTGAACTCAGAACAACTATTACTTTGGTTGTGCATGCCTCTGCCAATTTCACGTGTGATATGTTATTCAATACCAAAGTATTACCTCAATTTCAAATGATTGTAAAATGTTATTATTCTAAAGGGATCCAATAAACATTCACGATATGCTATCAAGGGCTTAAATACCGCCCTTAATTCATCATATGGTATTATAGGTAATTAGCGTTATGTTTGAAGTGTAGACTAAATAATGGATGTACGAATTTGGCTTTGTTGTTTTTACCCTAGAGACTTGAAATGGAATAATACGAATACCCACAATACATTACTTTCACAAAATTTTCACAGTTTGTTTCTGACTTTTGGTTTAATATTTACAGTTTATGGACCTTGTAAGATTACACAGAACAGGTTTTAATTTAGAATTATCTGCAGTTTTATGGTGCGCTCCAGGCTGGACGATAAACAAGCAAATCCGACAAGTTTATCATTTTTTTTTTAAATTTCATTATGTTCCATGGATTCTATGCAGAGGTAATGTTTATATTATTATCTCTGGAAACATTAGAGGATTTTCTTTTAGTTTTCAAGCTTACTTTTACTCAAATATCTAAAAAGCCTATTGTTTCAGTATTCTGTTCTGTATTCATGTTAGAATACAATGGTGACAACCTTTTATGTGTAACCTAATTGTATGGGCAAAACATATATGAAGCCAGCAACATCCACTGGATAAAATAAAACATTATTTTCCAACAGTAAACCGAACTCCAGAATAGTAGAAAGGATTAAACGATTGCAAGAATGCAAAATAACTAGCCAGACAAAAGTTATCTAGTGGGAGCGATGAACAGAAATTACTAAGACTCTAAAAAAATGAAAGCTAATCATCAGTAGCTTTACTGAATATTTAAAAGCTTAACCGATGCTTATTATAAAGCTAGCAAGTCAGTGGCGTAGCTACTCATAACAGCGTTCAGTGTCTTAAGTTTTTTGCCGTCCGTGTTCCTTACAGTGAAACTGAACTTTCCAAGAAATAGTACACGTTTAATTATTAAAATAATACAACATATTTTATTTTAAGTAACGTTTTTTGCTTTAGCCTTCGTAAAGCTGTCAATCAATTTACCTAGACCCATTATCTGTGCTTCTTCGTTTTCAATGCTTACGAGAGGAAAATTGGTCAGATAGTCAGATGGTTTTGCCAAATCGAATTTCTGATGAATGTTTTAATCATTTTAATTTTGAAATTAATTGCTTTGCTGTTGCGGTTGTAAATGGTAAATTTAAAAATAAAATAATATGCGTTACGTCGGGAATACTAGCAGGCAAAGTAAGGTGCTCACAAGGAAGCATCTTTCCTAACTGATATACAGGGTGCCAAACTAAACATGTTCACCATTGGTAACTTGCTTATTTTTAGTGATAGAAAACTAAGTTAACCTTTGGATGCATACGTTCAAATTTTTACGAATTTCCATAAGTGGGGTCTATTGGACCCCAACACTGAATGTATATTATTAGTCCTATTTCAGTTTGTATTTGATGAAAAAATTATTAAACAGCATAAATAAAAGAACAAATCCAAATAAACACAAGCAAAAAAAAAGAAACTTACATTAATTAGCCTACTTACAGTTACTACATATAGGAACACACTTTATTGTAACATTTGTAACAATATGTTGAAGTTCGTCTGTCTTTGGCGCTAGGACAAATGGTGCATCGTTTTTTAGTTGGTGGCTGCGGAAAGACTTCTTTATTTTTTTGTACTATAAATATTTCTACAGCTTGCATTGGCAACCTGGATAAATTACGATTTTGCATATATCTCAATTTCATTGTACGGAAGTACTACTTCCTGGCACAAATCTTTTGTAAACAGACGCCTTTTATTAGATTTTCCATGGTTGTTGTTGATATTCTGTCCATCAAATAACATAAAAGAGTTTAGTGTAACTACATCAAGCAAGTTACAAAATAATGCAAAGGTCAACGCTTTGGCTGTCTTGTACTTGTATAACGCATTACTTTTTGGTCATTGTATCTACACCACCCTTAGTTTTATTATAGTCAAGAATTATATGCAGTTTCTTTTTTTAACTTGTTTCATCAACCAAAGAATCAAAATGCATGCTACTCAATAGTATTACACACTTATTTTTCTTTGTAATGTAACTTACCATCGTCATATTTTTTCTAAATGCAAACATTGAGGAATGCACTTGCTTTTCGTTATTTGCCCGTAGTTCTTGGGGAATGTCTGCCTTGTTTGTCGCAGTGTTGCTACAATAGTAATACCTTTTTCAAATAGGTATTCTGCAAGTGGAATGCTAGTGAAAAAGTTGTCCACTGTCACATTTCTTGAACTATATTCAATAGTGCCCACCAGTCTTTTCACACCGTTTGCACCTAAATCTTTCTGTACGGTCTGATCCGGTTACTTTCCAACGTAAATTTCTTTATCTATCGTATAACTTGTAGCCGAATCACACAGCCAGAATATTTTTATGCCATATTGGGCGGGTTTAGATGGCATATATTGGATAAAACTACAGCGACCCCTGTATGGCAAATGTTGTTCGTCTATTGTTACATTCTCTTTAGGAATCAGGGTTTTCTACATTGTTTGAGAAATACTCCCCATATGTAGCTAAACGCAGCAAGTTTATCCGCAGCTTTCCTAATTTTTCTCGTTCGCTTATCTTCAAATCAGATAAACCGGCTAATGTCTCGAAATTTATTTACGCTCATAGTTGCTCGATAAATTGGGTCTGCACGTCTGTCTAGAAATAGTTCTCTAACTGGCACGTCCTATGACTTATCTATGCCGCTCTGTAAAAGTAACCTTATAAATGCTTTTAGTTCAATGATATCGATATTCACCCATTGTTTATTTTTCATTTACTTGTATATATGAGAAATTTACAAAAATTTTGGACAACAAAAAATTTTGAGACAAAGAACTGAGAAAAACTATTCTGAAACAAAAAAAAACTAGAGACAGTCAAAAAAGTCGCAAAGCGCACAAGAAACTAGATCACGTTTTACTAACGTAAGAAAAATTCTTAGAAACAAAACCAAACCTCTAATTCAGCAACCTTAACTGGCACAAAAATTTTTAGAATTTTTGAATTAAATCTTAACTGGCGCAAGAAATTTTTTAAATTTCTAATTCTACAATCTGAACTAACACAAGAAACGAATTCTAATCCCACAATAAAAAAATTAACTGACGCATAAAAATAATTTAAATACACCAAGAACAAAAACGCGAAAGCTAAAACCACGAGCAATTAAAACCGAAATCCTAGTAACAGCGCAACTAGTCAACCGCGAATACCATCCATAAATAGACAGCTTACATTCTATTATTAATACAAGAAATAACGAAGAGCGATTTCAAATTGAACGTAATATCTCATCTTTAAGTATTGAATGAAACTAACCTTGAATAAATACGCATAAAATCTAATAATAAATCACATACAAAAACTATTTAAATACATCGCGAAACCTTTCATTATTGTGAAATTAAAAGCAGCATAAAATTACGATCGGAAACTTTATTAAAGTATCAATCTAAAACCAACTCAGGAAGGATAAATAATTACGGTACTGAGAACGCAGTCAAATGTGAAAACAATTCAGTAAATTAAAGACGCACAAATTTCATTGTATAAAATCACTGCGAGTACTAAATAGCACCCACAGTAAAAGTAAAAATATCCTATAATAGAGACGCCAAACGCAACTAAGTAACTAACAACATCCTGTAGCAGATTATAACATTGTAAGCATTGCAGACATCTTACAATCGCATAAACCAAAGAAATAATTATTACGCACCCAACTAAAATTGACATAATTAAAAAATAGAAAAGTAATAACTGACGCAAATAACGCAAAACATTCAAACCCGATTAATTACCACAAAAATCACTCAGCCTATTGAAACTTCGGAAATTAAAATTAAAAAAATCGGCAAATTAAAAGTAAACTCAACCAAACTAATGCCAAGCGTAAAACCCATTAAATAACACCAAAAACTACAAAATAAATCCAAATTTTTTCAAAAAAAAAAAAAAAATTATTTTAATAAAATTACCTAAATATTACTCCAGCCAAGATGACTAATGAAATGAAGCTGTACCTCGAAATGATACCACAATTTAACGGCAATGACCAATGCTTACTCAACAACTACATTTCGGCTTCCGAAATATTCTTAAAAACCTTTTACAAGCCGGGAGATAACGACAGAAACACTTTGCTTATCCGCCTTATTACCAGTAAACTAACTGGAAAGGCACTAACGTTAATAGCCAGCCGCGAGGACGTGGACCAGTGGGACGAATATAAACGAATATGAATTGCATATTTCGGCGACCAACGTAACCTAAAATGTTTAGCAAGGGATTTAACCAACCTAAGAATGGAACACAACTAGTCACCCTATCAATTTGGAATAAGATGCCAAGATGTAAGAAGCCTAATCTTGACAAAACTCAAAATCGAAGAAACCGACCCAAACGTAAGACTCTTAAAAACGAAAATGTATGACGAGATGGCATTAGATACCTATCTAAATGCACTACCCGAAAGACTTTCAGTTAAAATTAGATTTCAACATCCCCAAAACTTGGAAGAAGCAATGAACATGATAATCAAAGAAGAAAATGTAATGTACTATAGAAACCGACTATATAACCCAAACGCGAATAAAAGCTATACGCCAATGAAAACTATACAACCCGCAAAACAAATAAATCCACAACACAAATTTAACCCATTCAATGCACAAACAAACCAAACACGAACTAATAATCCACATTTTAATAATTCAAACTTTAACAACCAATACAAAAAATTCTCAAAACCAACGTTTTACCCGAACTTTTCAAAACCCACCTTTCAACCAACATTTAACTCGAACTTTTCAAAACCCGCATTTCAACCGAGATTTAACCAAAACATAAATCATCAAAGACCAGCATTTAACGCGAATCCTAACAGAAAGTCACCGATGATAAACACTAATAACCCAATAACTATTACAAACCTACCTACACCAATGGATACCTCATCTGGTAAAACCAGACCTAACACAAAAATAACGCACATAAGACCAACCCCCAATCAAAAACGCACTTTCACTTCAGAAGAGCTATTTCATCAAGAAATAGAAGAGTATGAAGATGACCAGAATAATAACAATCGACAGTGTACGAATAATGAACAGAATCAATCAAACCATTATAAACGTGAAGAACCACACGAAAATTACGAGGAAAACAGCGAAGAGAACACATGTTCAAATTTTCAAATGGACCATTTTATAAACGACCAAACGTAATAAATCTAAATAATATGAATCACCTTGTATTACATTATATCGAAATACCCACGCTGACTTTAAATTACTAATCGATACCGGATCTTCAAAAACATTAATAAGCCCGCGAACAGTAAAGAAACATTATCTAAACTATGTAGAAAGAGAACCCTTCAAAATTAAAACCGCCCATCAAACAACCCTACACCAATTCGTAGCAAACATACCTTTACCAAAAACCTTTAACGTAAAGATGAAACATAAATTCTGCATATTTGAATTCAATGACAAATATAATGGACTATTAGGAATGGACCTTCTAAGGAAATTAGGAGCCAACATATATATCAAAAACTGATTATTAAGAACCAAGTATGGACGAATCCCCATTAAATTTCAAAATACCCAAATCGACGAAAAATATACTTTAGAACTCCAAACAGAAAAAAAAATAAGAATCCCCGTAAATTCAAATAATAACTTAGGAATAATAAACCACATAACCTTTCAACAAGGAGTAGAAACCCCAACCGCATTAGTAAAAATCAAAGACAATTACGCCACAACAACAATATTAAACTCAAATGATTACCCCGTAGAACTATCTTTAACATACCCGATAAACGTAGAAGAATTAAACTTTGACGAAATGGAAATAGATGAATCCCCAAACGAAAATTACAACCCCGCAGAAAATGACGATATGTTAAGACAAAATTTAAATAATATCCGATTTAAACGCGACATAAATCACGAGGAACAAAAAGCAATACAAAAATTATGTTACGAGTACCGCGACATATTCCATTGCGAAGGAATACCCCTAACATTTACAAATACAGTTAAACACAACGTTGAGCTAACGGATAACAAACCCCTATTCACCAAAGCATACAGATTACCCCAGGCAAGTCAGGAAGAAGCTGACAGACAAGTAACCAATCTATTAGATCAAGATATTATACAACACTCCAATTCACCATGGAGCAGCCCCGTACTAATAGTACCGAAGAAACTAGACGCATCAGGAGAACGGAAATACCGAATGGTAATAGATTACCGCAAATTAAACGAAAAGACGGTAGACGATAAATACCCGTTACCGAATATCACAGAAATATTACATAAGTTAGGCAAGTGCCAATATTTTTCGACGCTAGACTTAGCATCAGGATACCATCAAGTAGAAATGGAAGAAGGAGATACACAGAAAACAGCCTTTAACACACATAGAGGACACTACGAGTATAAACGGATGCCATTTGAACTGAAGAACGCACCCGCAACTTTTCAACGAGTAATGGATAACATACTACGAGGGATACACAACGAAAAATGCCTTGTGTACCTAGATGATATAATAGTGTATTCAACATCATTAGTGGAGCATATTGAAAGATTACGAAAAGTGTTCGAAAGATTAAGAATTGCACAATTTAAAGTACAACTAGATATGAGCGAATTTCTACAAAAAGAAGTAGCCTTTGTAGGACACATAATAACACCCCAAGGAGTGATGCCGAACCCCAACAAAACAAACGCTGTATTAAATTACCCCATACCCAAAACAAATAAAGAGATTAAAGAATTTTTAGGCCTTAGCGGATATTACCGAAGATTTATAAAAGGTGATGCTCAAATAACAAAGCCCCTAACCAGTTGTTTAAAAAAGAGAAACAAAATTGTACATACCCCAGAATTTATAAAAGCAGTAGACAAAATCAAAAGCATTTTAACAAATCACCCCGTATTAGAATACCCAAACTTTTCGAAACCATTCATATTAACAACGGACGCATCAAATGTAGCCTTAGGCGCAGTATTAAGCCAAGGAACAGTAGGTAACGATAAACCCATCAGTTACGCATCAAGAACCCTCAACGAAACAGAGCAACGATACAGTACGATAGAGAAAGAATTGTTAGCCATAATTTGGGCAACAGAGTATTTTAGACCGTACCTATACGGACGGAAATTCTATATATATACCGATCATAGACCATTAGTATGGCTATGCAAACTCAAAGAACCTAACTCGAAATTACAAAGATGGAGAATTAGACTAGAAGAATATGACTATGAGATCATATACAAAAAAGAAATTTACAACAATAACGCAGACGCTTTAAGTAGAATCCAACTTAACGCACTTGAGACAGAATCATTAGCAGGAAACGTAGACGAAACCGAAATCAGAGAAGACCCAGAAGAAATGGAAACCATACATTCGACACAAAATGACGAACCGGAAACCGCAATAAAAATTTTAAACGAAGCTATAGACATGAAGCCCAATCAATTTATAATCACGGAAGTTTCAAACAACCCCAACCCTGTAAAATACACGAAAGTGGATAATAAGAAAATTTACCAAATTCAAATAACTAAAGACGACAACGAGTAACAAATAATTAAAATTCTAAAGGAATACACCCCCGAGAAAAAACGATTTTACTTTTATTTTAACACGGAAAACTTATATAAACAATTTTCAGAAATATATGTAAAACTATTTAACAATTCTGGCCCCGAACGTATAAGATGCACAAGAAAATTAATAACATTAAACGACCCTGACGAAATAAACGATGTAATAAGAAACCAACACGAAGGAAAGACCAACCATCGAGGAATGAACGAGACCCTAAAACAAATTATGAGACGTTACTATTTCAAGGACATGAAAGAATTAACTACAGACTTTATCAATCAGTGTGAATTATGTGATAAAGCCAAATATGACAGAAAACCCCCAAAGATACCCTTAATGTTAACTAAAACACCAGACAAACCTTTCCAGAAATTACATGCAGATACTCTAGTAGTAGAAGCACAAAGTTACCTAACAATCGTGGACGCATTTACGAAAATAGGTCAAGCAATACCAATCACTTCTAAAAATAGTATAGACGTAACTCAAGGATTTCTACACTATTTTACATTTTACGGAACACCCGAAACAATAACATTAGATAACGGAAGCGAATTTAAATACTAAACAATTCAAAACACTTTGGAATTACACAAAATAGAAATTCACTTTATAATGGAAAAACCACCCTGAATCCAATGGACTAATTGAAAGACTACATTCAACCCTATTAGAACAGATCAGATTATTAAGGATAAATTACAAGAAAGAACACATAACTAACTTAATGTCATACGCATTAATCGCGTATAATAACACGATTCATTCAACTACAAATTTTACACCCTTAGAACTAACTAGGACACTCAGATTCACGCAACCCCTACAATATACATTATAACAAAGAAATCTACCAGCAATACGCTAAAGACCACAAGGAGAAACTAAAAATAACCTATGACAAAGTAAAGGACAAATTAGATAACGATAAAGAACGCATTACCGCGACCCGTAATAAAAACTCAGACATAAACAAATTTTCCATAGGACAAACCGTATTTGAAAAAAATTACCAAAGTAAAAGACACAAAACGGCACCGAGAAATTTAGGACCCTTTAAGATCAAACGAATATCCGACAAAAACGTAGACGCGATAGACGACGGTAAGATAACAAAATATGTTCACCTCAAAAATTTAAGACACCCTGTACTTTCAGATGGACAATCGTCGCCCTTACCGTCAACCTCCAACCAAGTAGAACGGACACAGAAATTATAATTGAAGACACAAAGAATAGCCCCGGTATACTACCAATAAAATTAGGCAGTATGCAGAACACTATAGATTATTGGACTTTTGCAGAAAAATTCGACTTAACCGAGATAAAACAAGAATTTCAAATAATCAAAAATAATTATTTTCGACTAAAACAATCAATAGACACAACAAAATTCGGAAAAGAATACGCAATAGAAATGATGAACTACGACAGTATAACAGAAAGCATTTTGAAAAATATAGAAGACAAATTTAATCGACTAATACCTACAGAGCAAATGACGAGAAGAAAAAGAGGACTAATCAACGGATTAGGAAACGTAATCAAAGCAATTACCGGAAATCTAGATAACCAAGACGCAGAACGCTATGACAACGCGATACAACAACAGAAAATCAAAACGACATTAAAACCCTAATTAGTAATCAAATATCGTTAACACAATCAACGATCATCAAATTTAATGAAACCCTAAGAAAATTAGTTAGAAATCAAGATAGTATAGCCAATCGAATAGAAACATTAGAAAATAACATGCGAACTACTATGTTAGGCATGCGAGATTTAATCAGATTCAATACGATATATAACCAGATAATATCAACCCTAACTTTAATTCAACAACATTAGAAAACGCAGTAACCTTTGCAAAATTAAATACCCTACATTCAAGTATAATAGAACCAATAGATTTATTAAAAGAATTATTGAGAATAAAATCTTTTATAACTAATAGTAAATTACCTTTCGATGTAATAGAATCAAACATTTTAATATTTGAAAAAATAGCCATAGTTAAAGGCTATATAAAAAATAACGATATAACATTTTTAATAGAAATACCGATAGTAGAGATTAACAATTACAATTATTATCACTTATTTGCTTTTCCAATGAAAATGACTAGCACATACCAAGTTATTATTCCAAAAACCAAATTCCTATCCTTAAATGAACAAAGATATGGTTATACGAACGAAAAATGTAATGAAGTCACACCCAATCAATACTTATGCCAATCATTGACAACAACAACAATTCAAAAAGACAGCCCTTGCGAAGTACAACTACTAAAATTTACCAATCATTATGAAAATTGTGAAGCCAAACCTGTACAAATCAACAACATGAAAATTCAGAAAGTAACGGAAAATAAATGGATATCCATTTTTCCTACCGAAGTAATCGCAACAATGTATTGCAACCAAGATGAAAGTAATTTAGCATTAACCGGAAATAAATTAATCACCCTTAAGGAAAATTGTTATTTAAAATTAAAAAACGAAATAATTAGAGTTTACCAAGACCCAGTACAAAGCAAGAAATTAGTGAATCTACCCGATTTACAAATCAAGACTACCCAAGACAAAGACGAAGAAATAATTCAAAAACCAATGCAATTGAAACACCTGGAATTAGACAACCTAAACCACGCCATGAAACTCATGGAAGATTATAAAGAACACCTGAACGAGATCAAGACGCCCAAAGTGCACTCTGATAATATTAGTGTATGGACAATTGTATTGATTATATTGACTATTTTATTGATCACTTATGTAACGTACAAAATATTATTAGATTTAAGAATAATAAAGAAAACAGTTTTAGATTTAAGAAACCCAAAGAAACAAATGTACCCCTAGAAAATATAAATTTTAAATGAGATTAAACAAAAACGAATTTAATTAAAAATCAAGAAAAGGTAAAAACCCTTAATTTTTAATGTACGTTGGGAGGAGTTATGTGATCCCCCATTTGTTATACCTATGAAACTAATAAAGTTATTAGGAAATATTAGGAAATATTAGGAAATATTAGGAAATGTACAACAATGTCATAAAAGACAAATTGTTGCAATTTATTATAATTATTTCAGTTTCCCACGAATGAAAACGCTACAAAGTAGCACAAGGATAAGTGACACTGCAGATGTCAGGTCACAGACGGTCGTAGGAAGTCACGTACCGAGATTACGCAGAATAAGCCTGCAACATTGTAATTATGAATAGCTTTTAAGATAGCAACTAAGTATTATGAATAGAGTCTAATGTAAGCGGACATTAGGTCCGCAGGTTCCCACAGAATTGTAAAGAGGTAGGGAGATTATAAAAAGACCGGGAGCTCCACTCCCAGGCAGTTCATCAACGTTCAGCTTTCACGTTGCAGTCCGTCGGTAACTCACTTGTACAATTAAGTATTAACTATTTCGAATTAGAATAAATTAATTTAAGATTGTAAAATTCCATGTTCACATCTGTTTAAACAAATAAATGTGTTAAGAACCAAAGAAGTCTTTTTAAAAAAGGACCGCTTGAAGCCACGAACCTTAACTCGCATCACACCGAAGCTCAAGCTGGGGTTTATGGGAGCCCGCGTATGAACAAGCCGGGTATTACTTGGTTCTTTTGTTGTTTTTTTTTTCAATCAGAATGTTCGCACGACTATTATATCGATGCCAATTGGAAGAAAAGCAGGTAAATGGAGAATTTCTGGAAACTTAGAGTTACAAAAAAATCTTATCCAAAATAGTGACCGAACTAGTAGAAAAACAGGCACTTTCTTTGTTTGAGGCTTATCCTCCAATATTTACACGACAAGCTGCAACCGAACGTGATATGTCTGCAGAAAAAGTATGGTTATAGACCATATAAGATTACACTAGCAGAAACATAACTTTTCTAAATTTTAATCTATGGTCAGACGAATGCAATTTTTCTAATAATGATATGTTTAATCGAAAAAATAATCATTATTGTTCTACCATCAATTCATTACAAACAACAGATAAGGATTATCAACGTAAATTGTCAGTGAACGTTTGGTGCGGAATTCTAACAATACCATTGTCGGGCCATTTTTTTATAACACAATATTGCCTACAGACAAGCATCTAGATCTATTAACAAATCATATGGAGAACTGGATGAATAACTTATCACTAAATTTACGACAAAAGTTGTACTTTCATCAAGACGGTGCACCTGCGCATAATACCATTTTGGTACGATAGTACCTAACTCAAATATTTGGTAATAAGTGAATGGTAACTCATGGTTCTCCTAAACTTCTATCACTATCTCCTGATATAACCCTTATGGATTTTCTTCTATAAAGTTATTTAGAAGACATACCTTTTAAGCAAATGTGTGAATCTGTTGAAGTTTACCAAAACATTACTAAGCAAATATTAAGTAAAATTGATGGAAGGATATTATGTCGTCTATGCAGGAACATTCAGCGACGAGCACAATTGTGTATTGAAAAACACCTTGAGCCCTGGAGGGTGCTCCAAAGACTACCTCTATGAATATATTTGAAATACCTCTTGGCAAGTACTGTTCATTGTACTTAAACCTAATGATTATGTGCAACTACAAGCGTTGGCTTTGCAATATTCTCAAGTAATGTTGATTAGGCGAAATAAATTATTGGAAAACAGTTAATTCCGCAATTGGTCAAGTGTTGGGGATCTTGTTAGCCGCAGGTTTGCAAATTCCCTTCACATACCACTAAATATCTGTGAAATAAGGTGTATATATATATATATATATATATATTGCTGTAATTGTAGGGTTAATTCAGGGGCAGGTTAAGTCATAGGGGTCGTAGAATAAACAAAAGAAACTCCGAAGTAACAAAAGCACATAATTACAGATATTAGAAGAGTAAATAGGTCATTATAAATATTATTAGTTAAGAGCACACTGTATATAGCAGTACAAGCGATTAAAACACATATCCAAGAGTAGCTACAAGCAAAGATAAGAATTTAAAAATGTAACGAAACGCATTGAAATTAAATCAGTGAAAAACCTGCATAAATTAGCTAGATAAATATTCAAAAAGTGCGTTAATATATCATCTTAAATGCACGCAGAAATTATGCACTATTTAAAAGCGTACGTGATCTAAAAGTATCACATTTGTTCAAAAATCCAATTTATTAGGAAATAAACAAACACCAAATTTATTCCATTCAGATTAGAATAAGGTCAACAACAATAGTACGTGATTTGTTGGACGAAGATTCCTGGGATTTCTGAATCAAATGTGAGGTATTATAATGAATTACGTGACATTCTTAGCATCGCTTTATGCAATTGAACTAAACAATTGGTAAAGTTTCCCAAAATAACAAGAGATAAAACACTTGTATCGCCCAGCACGTGAAGTCAACGAATCGCAAACAAAAGGGGCCGATCCTATAAATATCAAGACAGTTGAATATTGAGTGAGTATGCTTTAGAAACTGGGCAGTTACTATACTTGAAAGTGCTAAATATTTACGTGAACAGTAAATTAAATTAAAGTGAAAATTAAAGAGTGTAGTATTGTGCAAGCGAGCCGTACTTCTAAAGACGGCTTTTAATTACCATTTTAATTACCATTTTAATTAGCATCTTAATTACCAGCTTAATCACCATCGTAATTATAATCTTAAATTACAATCGAAATAACGATCCTAATAAAGATCTTGTTACGATTCCTGTTCATTACGATCTTAAATACAATTTTGGATACGAGACTCTGGAGAATGCTACCTGTTCAAGCAATTTGATAAACTCAGAAAATGGTATATATTCTATTACGGAATTGAAAAACCTTTCATTGAAATAAACTCACCAATAACGATTTGGATACTAATTTGGTTGGATGTCGACTTCAATTCTGGGGAATGCAGAGCACCTACTAAACCATTTCAGGTTAGATATTTTGATTTGATTTATTTCTAAAACTGTTTTTATCTCAACAATAATTCAAAGTGTAAGAGCCGACAAATTAGGGTTTCTTGCATAAATTTATGAAAAGTAATAGACATCTTGAAACGTTTCAAAAGGTCTCTAAATGTAATAAAAAGCTCGTTTTGCTGGCTTGATTTTCTAAAAATCTGACAGATGTAAATCATTTAAAAAGGGAGGAGATATTTAAAAAAGTTGTAAATATTTAAACATTATACTGTGTATTGTAGAATTGCTTTATTTAATTGAATCAGCTAGTCGAGGCAAAGAAAATTATAAATTAACATTTCTACTAGTGCTTGAGTAATAAAAGCATAAATCACGACATAAATATTGCGTAGGAGCTCGATTATCATAGCATAAATATGACATGCCCAAGTCGTGGGGCTAAATATTAATATAATAACAAGGGGCTAACAGGGGTTAACACAGCATAAATATGGGCCGCCCAATTCGAGGGGCGAATATCACAGTAAATATGGCGACTCAAACTTAGGGGCGAGAACACCACTAAAACTAAATTAAAATTGAAAAAGAAAATTTAAAATTTAAATTTGTAAAAGTACGAATAAAAAAAATTTAATTTAAAAGGGTTAGGAATTAAAAATGTGAAGGAATTTGAAATATTAATAAAAATTTAAAAATGGATAAACAAATAAAGGAGACCAGAGAGGCATTGTAGAACAAAGGGGTTGAAATAGGGTCACAGGAAAGTGTAATTCTACAAGATACATCAATTGCAATGCAAGGACCACAATTAACGAGAAGCCAAAGCGAGGAACAACAGACGTCGCAACAATCTGAAATCGTGTTTATTCTTTTAGCCTTAAACAAAAGGATGGACAAAAGTGAAGAGGATATGGAAAATATTAAGATGCAGATTAAGGAGAATGGAGAAAAACTCGGTGCCGAAATAAAAATTATAAGTGACGGATTAAAGGAAAGTAACCAAACTATCGCGGAAATGCAAGTACACTTTGAAAATAAATTCGCTAGAATGATGGATGATGTAGACAAAGTTAGAGACAAAGTTTGGAAAGTAAAACTAGATCAAGAAACATCTGAAAAAGAAACAAATGACCGAATTACAGATTTAGGTAAAAAGATGCGGGAAATTCAGGGAAACTGTGAATTAGGACTTACGGATGTAAATAGAGAGTTAGGTAGTATAAGATCAGAATTTGAAAATGTGGGTAGAAACCAGGGATTGCAACACACTAGGATAAATAGACCGGAAATTTCAGTAGAAGAGTATTCCAAATTTTATGGAGACAACAAAATAAATCCTATAGTACTTCTAAACAACATAAGAAAACTAATACAGGGTTCAACGGATGGGAGGTACAATTTAAACTTCGTCAGATCAATGTTGAAAGGAAATGCGGAGATATGGTTTGATTTAATAGAAAACGAAATCGGGTCATTTCAGGAGTTTGAAAGTAGGTTTTGAGAAAATTTTGGGGATAATCAACAATACAAGGCGCGAGATAATTTAATTACGGAAAATATAATCAAAATTTAGGGATGACCAGAGAGATATACGCTATACAAGAATTCAGTCTAGCAAAGCAATTGGATCCGCCGATGGAAGAAACTCAAATCATAAAATACCTAGCGGGACATTTCGCGAAGAAATAATACATTATGTAATGATTCAAAATATAGTAAACAGGGAGATTTTCTTGGAATATTTACAACGTTGTGATGAGTTAGGAAAAAATCGGGTAGTGGAAAAAAGGTTGGCACCAAAACAGCGAGAAAATTTAAGCAGCTTGCAAAGAAACACAGAAAACAATATATCAAACAATAGGGGAAATTATGGGGGACAATTTTATAGAAACAATTACAATAACTACTATAATAATAATTTTAGAAAGAACTGGAACACAAGAGATACTCCAAGAAGAGAAGCAGAGTAAACGAATCACGACAGAAACATAAATCAGTGGACGTTACAAACACAACATCGGGAACAAGTAGCACAACATACAAGAATGAACCGTACCTATGCAGAAGTTACGAGTCAGGCAAGACCATCTACGTCGAATCAGGATTTTTAAAAGAGGACAAACGAAGTAAGCCCTTAAGAATAAATGGATACGAACACCAGCGTGAATATATGAAATGTGAAGTGGAAAAGGAAATGAATAAAAGCTTATTACCGATAATTAACTTGAGAATTGGAAATAATCGAGGTGGAACACTCATTGATACGGGAACTGAAGCGTTGTTAGTGTCTGAGGACTTTGTTAAACGGGAAAAATTAATAGGAAGCATGATGCCCATAAGGAAATTTAATTTAATACCACCAAACAGCAAGAGATTTGCATGTGTGAGCAAAATAATAATTCTGGAATGTGAAATGGGAAAGATAAAGTTTGAGAATGAATTTATAATGAATTTATAATAGTGCAATAGATGCAATATTTGGTATGGACATAATAGATAAGTTGGGTTTAAAAATAAATGCCAAAGGAAAGGCAATAGATGTAAAGGGGGAAAATATAAGATGGGATGATGAGGAGAGCATTGAAGTCGAAGGAGACTAAATATTAATAAATTTGAAGGTGAAGTTGATATAAAGGGGGATATTGATGATAATATAAAATGTCCAGAAGAAGTAAAAGTAAGGGTAGAGGCATTGTTAATAAAGAATTCAGAACTAATAGGATCAGAATCCAAAATAGCAACGGGTTATGTGCATAAATTAGAAATCGTAAATATGGAGCCGTTTAGTACAAAGCTATATCCTATTCCAGCAGCGTATAGGGATAGAGTGAAAATAGAGATAGATCAGTTGCTAAGTGAGGGTATCATTGAGAAGGCAAACACGCATTTTGTCAATCCATTGATTGTTGTTAAAAAGAATGATGACAGCATCAGATTATGTTTGGATGCTAGGAAAATAAATAAAAGGATCAAACCTCAATACAGCAGTCCACCAACTATGGATACAATTTTAGCTACAATAGGTAATAAGAAAAGATTTTCAAAAATAGACTTAAAAAATTTATTTTGGCTTATTCCACTGGAACGTGAATCCAGGAAATATATCGGTTTTTATATGAAAGGGCAAAATTATAAGTGTGAAGTGGTTCCTTTTGGTTTGTTAGGAAATAAGGATGTGATATGGGAACCGTATGAAGAATTTGGGAGTGATGTGTTAAATTTTAGAAAAGACTTGGAAAGAAGTTGGTTGAAACTAAATTTTGTAGGGAGAAATGTAAACAAGAGGAAATGTAAGTTCTTTCAGGGGGAAACAAAATTTTTGGGATACGAAATAGGATACATTAAGGGGAAAAATAATGAAAATAATAACTTAATTTTAAAAAACAAATTCGAAAAGATAGTGAATATGGGAAATAAGAAAGATAAGATTATTGCCGAGAGAAACCTTTTGATAATGGGGAAAAGTGTACATACTGTAAGATAAACTAGTGGGAATAGGGATATAATTATAAATTAGGATAGATATAGACAAATAGGAGAATTAAATAGGGATATCAACGTAAATTAGGATAGGTTTAGGATAAACAGGAGTAACATAGGTTGATAACAGGGAGTGATTCATTGAATATGGGAAAAGATGATGATGCTTATGAGAAATAAGAAAAGGTATCGATAAGTTGGGGATAGATGAATAGAA
Source organism: Platerodrilus igneus (assembly GCA_036346225.1). Lineage (NCBI taxonomy): Eukaryota > Metazoa > Arthropoda > Insecta > Coleoptera > Lycidae > Platerodrilus > Platerodrilus igneus. The sequence continues at coordinate 25,237 of JARFIW010000174.1, read as the reverse complement.
GGGGTTTATAGAAACATGGAGAGATGTAGATACATTTTATAAATATAATAATAAATAAGAAAAGTATTAAATAGTGACAAGAGAAAAATGAAGATTTGAAGAAGAATTATATAAGTAGATATGAAAAATATGAAAATGGAAAAAGTTTATGTAAATAATAAAAGTATTGGTAGATAGGTAGTAAAATATTAGGAGAGCACAATAGGTAGTATGTAATTAGAAAAGTATGGATAGATAAGTAGCAAAATACTAATAGATTATAATGGAACAATAATAATAAGATTTAGAGTGAATAGGTGTATAGGTATAATATAATTAAAATAGGAATAGGGATGTAAAAATAATGGAGGAGTTGTGTACATAGTAGAACAAAATAAAAATAAATAATTTTGGATCAATGTGAATTTTGTCTCACGTTGGGCGCCAAAAACTAACATTTTTCCAAAAATTTTTATTTTAGTTTGGGGGATTACTGCTGTAATTATAGGGTTAATTTTAATTGAAATTAAATCAGTGAAAAACCTGCATGAATTGGCTAGATAAATATTCAAAACGTGCGTTAATATATCATCTTAAACGCGCGCAGAAATTATGCATTATTTAAAAGCGTACGTGATCTAAAAATATCACATTTGTTCAAAAATATCCAATTTATTAGGAAATACACAAACACCAAATTTATTCCATTCAGATTAGAATAAGGCCAACAACAATAGTACGTGATTTGTTGGACGAAGATTCCTGGGATTTCTGAATCAAATGTGAGATATTATAATGAATTACGTGACATTCTTAGCATCGCTTTATGCAATTGAACTAAACAATTGGTAAAGTTTCCAAAAATAACAAGAGATAAGACACTTGGTCTCGCCCAGCACGTGAAGTCAACGAATCGCAAACAAAAGGGGCCCATCCTATAAATATCAGGACAATTGAATATCGAGTCACTATACTTTAGAAACTGGGCAGTTACTATACTTGAAAGTGCTAAATATTTACGTAAACAGTAAATTAAATTAAAGTGAAAATTAAAGAGCGTAGTTTTGTGCAAGCGAGCCGTACTTCTAAAGACGGCTTTTAATTACCATTTTAATTACCATCTTAATTACCATTTTAATCACCCTTGTAATTATAATCTTAAATTACAATCGAAATAACAATCCTAATAAAGATCTTGTTAAGATTCCTGTTAATTACGATCTTAAATAAAATTTTGAATACAAGACTCTAGAGAATGCTGCCTTTTCAAACAATTTGATAATCTCGGAAAATGGTAAATATTCTATTACGGAAATAAAAAACCTTTCATTGGAATAAACTCACCAATAACGATTTGGATACTAATTTGGTTGGATGTCGACTTCAATTCTGGGGAATGCAGAGCATCTACTGAACCATTTCAGGTTAGATATTTTGATTTGATTTATTTCTAAAAACTGTTTTTATCTCAATAATAATTCAAAGTGTAAGAGCCGACAAATTGGGGTTTCTTATATAAATTTATGAAAAGTAATAGACATCTTGAAACGTTTCAAAAAGTCTCTAAATGTAATAAAAAGCTCGTTTTGCTGGCATGATTTTCTAAAAATCTGACAGATGTAAATAATTTAAAAATGGAGAAGATATTTAAAAAGGTTGTAAATATTTAATCATTATACTGTGTATTGTAGAATTGCTTTATTTAATTGAATCAGCTAGTCGAGGCAAAGAAAATTATAAATTAACATTTCTACAAGTGCTTGAGTAATAAAAGAATAAATTACGACATAAACATTGCGTAGGAGCTCGATTATCATAGCATAAATATGGCATGCCCAAGTCATGGGGTTAAATATTAATATAATAACAAGGGGCTAACAGGGGTTAACAGAGAATAAATATGGGCCGCCCAAATCGTGGGGCGAATATCACAGTAATATATATATATATATATATATATATATATATATTACTCATATTTAGACCAGGGTAGAAAATTAAATAATCACATCAAATAATTTTAATCACCGTGTATAAGGAATTTTATTAGATAATACGCGTTAATAATACCGTGAAGCATAAAAATTTATTAGTTTCATTAAACATAAGAGATTTAAATCATGTACAAGACGCTTTATATCAAAAGAAGCAGTATTAAAAAGCTCTGCGTGTAATGTAATTATTCCTAAACAAATGGAAATTACGTGCAAAATTTATCTTAATTAACTCTATTTTAAGTAACCGGTAGTAAAACAAAGTGTACACATAATAATTAATATTTAACTTGTATTCGCTAAAAATGAAAGGATAGAAGTCAATTTTAATTGAAGTTAATTGAATCGTTAGTAACAGATAATATCTATAGAAACTTGTAAAAACCCAATAAAATGAAAATCCTAGAAGTGTTAGTTAGAAGTAGGATGTTTGAACACACCTGCGTATTTTAAAAGCCAATTTCAGTTTAATTTGTTTAGATAAACATGTCGATTCTAAGGATATTGGAAACGGTCAGATGCTTTAGCAAGAAATACAAAACAGGGTTTATTTAAAAAGCTCTGAGAATTAATATTATTTTGAACACCTGCGTAGTTTAAATATCACGTACGGCGAAAATTGTGTAGATAACAAATGGCTTCAAAGAATCTTGGAGAAACCGGGGCTTAATATTCACGAGAATGTGCGATACGGGGTTATTTAACCCAGATAGTCCACATGGACTAAAATATAATCGAGAATAAAGAATATCAATTTGCACCAATACGAACAGGTTAGAAAAGGAAAGAAAATGCGTCAAGCAAAGACACATATAGTAAAGGCGTGATTTAAGCAACGTCACGAGGGTCACAATTGGTTGAAAATAGGATGCAAATATCAGAGGTAGAAGCAACAATTTCTGTACAAAATTAATTAGTTTTTCTCGGACATGTTTGCGTGCCGTGTGAGAATTTCTGAGATTTAAATGGGGCGAGGAAAAATTCGTAAAACCGACGCGCGAGCGACGGACTGGGAACATAGAATGAGAAATTCTTAAGAATTGTCTGTTTTGGGGAACAGACCGACGTGCCGGCTATTCGCTATATATAGAGGGGTAATAGGAGTTTCGGCCTCTTAGACTTTTGACTATTCGATGCGTTAAAAGCTCTTACATCCGCGACTTGATTCAAGATGTTAAACAGTGCATTTTAGTTTGATAAAATAATTTAAAATTTTGCTCGTATATTTTAGTGATTCAAAATAGTTTGTTATTTACGTGCTAACATGAATGTACTTAAGTGCACTTAGATACAAGGTAATAAAATTTAGTATCACTGTACCAATTAGCAAAATTTACAACGACAAATGTATACACTAAAGTAGGCAGTTTTGGCGTATATTGGTGAAAGAAGTATGAATTTCTTTGCTATTTTTCGGGGGTGTTAATAATTAAATGGGTCAAATACGTGTCTGGATCCACGAAACAAGGGTCAGATATACACAGATGAGTTCCGGAAAAGCCCAGAAACAACTTTAAATAAATGGTGATGGAGAAAATTTTAAAAGCGTTGAGAATTAGAAGCCGTAAATATAATCCTGTTGGAATGGTGTGATTAACTAAAGGGACGATGTACCTTGAAGCTACGAGGACAGTAACCTTCAGGTAAATTATACTATTTTGTTTGACATTTTTGTGTGTGTTGAATAACTTTATAATTGATTTACTTTAAATGGACATTAGGGAAATTGTACTAACCATAAAATTTTAATTTTAAGATGAAATTTGCTTGTTTAAGTAGAAAGGGTATTTAGTATTGATGTTCTGAATTATGATGAAACTTTGGGTATGTCTTTGAGCTCAATTAGACGAACCTGGTTAATTAACGTAAAGGGGTGGTAGATGCTCCCTTTATACTCAGACTCCGGTCTGCTTATATTGTTATATTAATTAGTAGGCATCCAACAAGGACTTTAATTCTGGATGCACGTTAAAGTGATAATAAAATTGATCTTGAAATCCTTTTTAAAACTGAATTTTATGCTGAAATTTAATTTGAAAATTTAATGTATTCTGAATATTGATGTAAATAGAGGTAATGTTGATGTTTGTGGTAGGAATGTGTTGTTTAATTTTATGAATGAGGAGGTTTATAAAATTAGGTGAGCAGCCGAGGCGAAAACAGGATCACAGCAGTTTATGACGCCCAATCGGTGGGACTAGAATTTTTTTGTTGAAAGGACCCAGTTCCCGCATTCAAAGGAGTATATCACAGCAATATATATATATATATATATATATATATATAAATATTTTAGGTAGTTCATTACACAAGGTAAGTTGATAAATACTATCGCATTACAGTGAATAAGGTGAAATAATAATTTAGACTGTAATACGATAGTATTTATCAACTTACCTTGTGTAATTAACTACCTAAAATATTTATATATTTAATACTTGGCTTATAGCTGTAATTTTAAGCGTAGCTTCCTGTCTATAACTGACATAAGTCAAAACTTGACAATGTCAGATATGATTGACAAAAATGCCAAACGTAATTGAAAGTTAGGTTTATGTATAGTTGTGTACACAATTTAAATGTCTAAGTTTCCCAATTGTCGTCATTGGTCTCGGTGGCGTAATTCGTAAACGCATATATATATATATATATATATATATATATATATATATATTTAGAAAACAATGCTCGTCTAATATTCTTCAAGCGGTTTGTGTCGTGTACCGATGCGGGAGCACTTGGGATCAGCAGTCATACGCAAATCTATCTGCTCTACGGAGCCGCCTGGTAAAGCACTCCCTACATTTGATTTTCCAATGCTCCAGCGGAAGGTACTACATTGGCCAGGACGTTAGTTTTTCTACCGGAAAATATTTTATTTTGCCGAACCATTGCTAAGGATAAGGATCATTAACGTGCGTAACATCACACACACGGCACGTACATTTTACTTCTGATCTGAACCAGGGAGCATTTTTGTGGGCAATGCTCGCCTAACATTGCTTATGTGGTCCGTGTCTGAAATCAAACTCATAACCTTAAACAGTAGTCACACACCAATCAACTAAACCACGGAGCCGCCGTTGAAGTACCTCACTAAAAATCTTTTCAATGAAGTACGAAAAACTTCTACTGCGTTAATAAGAATGAATCACGACTAACTCAATGGGACGGATGGTTAAGTGCTTGAAAAATTCCTGAATGCTATTATAAATGAAATACTTCTTAATCTGGAATTATCTTAGACACTAACTAATCTCGAAATACGTGGATTTTTAGGGAAAGTTCCTTAAGAAAAACAAGAGAATGCCAAAACCTGATATCAGGAAAGTGATTCTGGTTCAAAATGTACTCGAAAAATAATAGAGTACACTAACCCTAAAACCAACCAAAAATAATCTTTAACAATAAAGACACTGGTATATTTATTTAAAAACTACTAGCTAAAGAAAGCTTTTTAAAATCAAATATTAAATTACTTGAATATTAGTCACGCATCTAGGCAATTGCAATACATTTTATTGCAGCCAGGCTGGAACTACCGCTATACATTAGTTGCGAAAACAAGTATGGGACTATTACACAATTATGTTTTTATTACAAGTATAAATAAACATTCTCAAACACAAAACAAAAACACCAAATATATAAAAATTTACTTAGCTTAATGGAAAACGTTTTCGGCGAACAAAATTGCTTTCAAAATTTTTAAACTAATAACAGGAACGTTTTGTGGATACGTTTATAAAATTATACAGTTAAATAGGAAAAAGGATGTTTATTCATTTACAGTTACTGTAGGGTATATTTTCAGCAGTCTGATCATAAATACCTGACAAGTGATTTTTAACCGTAGGCAACTTCGAAAAAACTAAAAGCCATCTCCAAGGCTCAATTTATTTTAACCAGACCCTACTGTGATTTCGAAAGGGAAACTAAGTGTTCTGAATAAAAATGCTTGTGTTCAACACGAAGTTGTAAATTTATGAGAACTCAATTGCTTCTAAAATTAAAAGTAACCAACCTGGTAGAGTATTATCAAAACTTTATTGGCTAATTGCATTAATCGGTTCGATACCTTTTTCGATTAGCAGTACCTGTTTAAGTCTGCGTGTTATGTTGTTCAAGAGTAATCATGAAGTGCTCTATAAAAAATATCTTCCGCTAAATCACGATTCGAGGTATTTTTGCCAAAGTTCGGACAAATAAATTAAGACTGCAAATTAAAATACATTATTGTCGTTTTTCTTTATGTAACGTATGCAACATTAACTTAAAGCAGAGAAAAAGGCTTTTTGTTTCGTGCCTCAGCATAATATTGAGTGTGGATTTTCTTCGTTCCGAAGCTATGAGATCATAGACGCCAGCGTTACATAATATTAATCAAAATAAATGAATCATAAAACTACACTAATTTTGAATACAAGGTAGTCATGCCATTACTTCTAATCTTATAACTGCCATAATGAATGTGACAGCCTTTAAGTATGAACAATATAAGATGCAAAAATTATCCTTCTTTGGATCAAGAATACACATAACCTATAAATTGTATTTCTTAAAGAAAATAACCGTGACCCTACTGGTGAGATTTACCAATACAGAGACTATTAAACTGAAACATGATTATAAACATTTCAAAGAAATGTCACTAATCGGTCGTCGGAACCAACTAACTCACCATAGGTATTTCCAACTTGACCAATTATAACAGCAATTAGTAAACTGTTAATAGTTGTGTGAAATACTATTAATATTATAACAAAGTTGTACTGCATAGTAGTGCAGTGATTGTATAGATGAACCCTTAAAATTTTCTTATTAAAAGTTTTTATCAATTTATTCTAAAACAAAAATATTCTATGCGGTGCCCTATAACGATCAAATATTAAAAAGACAGTTAAAGTCCTCAAACCTGAGAAATCCACAAAAGGCGTGTGCTCCTTCATTCTGTGGATAACAAATCTCTCTTTAGTCTTACCCTGAGAATTGTTCGGCATTGACTTTTCCGCTCCAGACCTATGATTTCTGCTAACCTAAAAACATACAGTTCCACATTAATTTGCAATTTTGCTGCACCACATACGCTGTTTGTTGTAAATCGTATCCCTTACAAAATGACAGTTTCGATATCTAATAGTGGCAGAAATAATTTAAAGTAAATTGGTTCTTTACATTTTCAGGCAACTCCAATTTTCCTTTTTAATAGCTTTTGCCGCTTTGCTGATTTCATTTATATTAAAAGAGCTGAGAGTTTTGTCGTAGCAATTTATTAAGCTATAACGCCGCAAGGTATAATCTATATAAAACAGCATCGCCGAAATATTTAGAGTTTGAACAAGTAAAGAAGGGTAAATGTTTGAAATCCTTATCAAAAGGAAATTAATGTTCGTTAAATTTGTTATGCTTTTGATTGAAATAGATTGATGTCTGCTTTATTTTCAAAGTACATCACAACTTGCAGACGTTGACGTAAGCTGTAGAACGTAGTGAGAGTTGCATAATCCTATTATTACCGCCTTATAACTTCCCTTTATCACTACCAAGTGACCATTTGTGCTCAAGTTGCTGAAGCACCCACGAGGCCACGAAGGCAACCTTTAAACGTTTCGTGCTTAAAGACGCAGATGATTCTAGTAAATTACAAAAATAAGTAAAATGAGAACATCTATTATATTTATCTAAACGAAAGATAAACAATAAACTACCAAAATTGTATTACATAACTAAGACATATAATCAGGGTTGGATTGAACTATCTTTGACCATGTGACTCAAAACAGACCGACATGAAAACCGACAATTCAAGATACAACCTGACACGGTGGCCCGAGCTGACTTGATCACTTAAACTGACTTAACGACTCTCAAACTGACCCGATGAGGCGCACTGATCCGATGATCCGACCTGAACCGATAACTGATGCAATTACAACAAATTGAATAAGGAACATTCAAGCATCAAAATGACTTAAAAGTATAATAATGAGAAAAACTGGCTTATTTTGCGGTAGTAGACGGTATCTGTTTCATGTTTTATTTTTAATTCTTCACCTATATAATTCTTTTATCTCAAAAATATCACTTCTGAACATGCATTGTAGCCATTCGATTGATTTGAGTGACCTTTCACTGTGTACACCTTAAATATTATACATTACAATTGTGTTCACAAAAATTATTGTTTGCTTATACTTATGGCTAGATTACTCAATAATGAACCTGAATATTTCAATAGGGGCATATGCAAATAGAAATCAGAAGAATAAATTTTTTGTTTAGTATTTTTATTATCCACAGCTGGTTAAGTATTGTAAACTTAGATGTCATGTATACCAAACTGCTAGCTATCAAGCTTGATTGAGCAATTTTTAAATATTATTATTTTTTTTGTATATATTTATTTATGTACATTCGCGTTAATTTTTTGAGATTTAAGCTTTGGAGCATTAAAGTATATTCGCATTTCAATATGAGCATCGAGGTGTAAGTTCAGAACCGGGTGACCGGGTTGAAACCAAGTTACAGGGTCAAAATCTGACTATCTATTAAACCCACTGACCTCATAACCCAACAAAAACAGTAATCCAAAGTGATCAGCTGATCCGATCTTAGGTTGTAGTTCACATGGAATAAAAAATTCAATATCGAGCTTATAAGGATCTTCAATAAATTTGATCGCGGAATTTTATTTTGATAGAAGTCGTGAGCTTTTGCTTTGCGAAGATTGTATTTGAAGTATGCAGGTAGCATACTGTAGTTTAATAATTACCATGGTACAATGAATATAGAAGCGACGTTTTAAATGCAAATTACATTTAAAAGAATGGAATTTATTAATTACAATCAAGACGGAAAATGCTTCAATCTAACGCTATTTTAAAAATTTTATTAAATAATTGAAAGGAAGATTTAAGCATAATGTACTTTGGTAACTGCTGTTTGAAACAAGGTTTTTAAATATGGAAGATCTTGTAAGCTGATTTGGACATCAATTTAGAATAAGAAGATATTTTATTACGAGGAGCGTTTTTGAGGATTCTGCAAGTAGTACTTTTAGATTTATTTTAAACTGATATTGGAATATTTGTATGTAATTTAAGGTAGAATAATAGGTGTTAATCATATAATAATTTTTATGTAAGGGATTTTTACCAGGAAAGTTTGTGATCGGGATTTGAAACACTCCGACCTTTTAATATATTAGTTGTCAAGAATTTTTGACCAAACAAACCTTACAAGCGTGACAATAAACATAACCAGGTAAACCATCCATAAAAAAGGAAATTTTGTTCTGTAAAATTAAGATAAAGTAAGGAACATTTTTTTACAACTAGTACTTCCTAGAAATTACTTTATATTTAAAAGGAACAATGTTGTAAATGCTTTTGTATGAGAGATAATATTTCATACTGTATAAATGCTTTGCGATATTAATGTGTTTTACTTCATTTTGAAATAATTTCGTTAGTTAGATTCTGTAACCATTTACTGTGTTTTTGACATTTTACTTTTAATTGTGGTGGATTTTAAAAATGTTCAAAAACAACAGTAAATGTTTACAGAATTTATAACGACAATACTTCAGAGCAGATTACCAATTTTCTATCTGTAGGACCAAAATTTGGGATATCGGCCGACCCTCGCAATTTGTTTACACAAGCTACTAGTAGATGTAGAAACAATTTTAGCATTATCACCATATGAAGACAGAGAGATGAAACAGGCTCGTGTTACCAACATTATAAGAAACTTTTTAAGAAGTAATCAAAAACTTTCAGTAGAAACACATTTATCTAATAAGACCAGAAAATTTTTTATCAAACTATCCAAATATTATAATAACTAAATCTGATAAAGGTTCGGTTACTGTAATAATGTGCAAAAATGATTACGTTAAAAAAGGTATGGAAATTGTTATGGAGACTACAGTCTACAAACCGTTAAAAACAGCTCCTACGTTCACTACACAAAAGAAAGATAATGAACTTATAAAAAAGACTATATGATAAGAATTGCATCAGTAAAGAAACAAAACAGTAGCTCCCAAATTCTACGGATTACCAAAGATACACAAACATGAAATTCCTCTGAGACCCATTGTTTCTTTAATTAACACGCCTACTTATAAACTTTCAGCGTTTCTTGCAAAGTCTTTCTGCAATCAAAACAGGTATAACAATATACACTCTTTTTTCATTGCCACGGAGTTCCAAAATTATCGCATTCCTGATGGTTTTGTTTTGATATCCCTAGATGTTGTTTCCCTTTTTACGAACATCCCTTTGAAATTGGCACTAGAAATTAGTACGAGCAAGCGGGATATTATAAAACTTCATTGTGACTTCACTTTAAAACTATTTACTGAAACACTGTGTTTTATATTTCACAACACCTATTATATTTTTAATAACAAGTTTTAGCTACAAGTTTTTGGAGCACCTATGAGTTCCCACTTAGCCCTATTATTGCCACCATAATTATGGATTATCTTTTTGATGAAGTTATTCCCTGCCTACCCACTCCTCCCACTTTTATCAAGAAGTACGTGGATGATGTCATCTGTGCAGTACCTGAAAGCCTAGTTAACGAAACTTTAGCTATTTTTACCAACTTCAACAAGCACATACAATTTACCTTAAAAAGAGAACACGATAACACAATCTCATTTCTGATATTCAAACTGATCAGAAACAACAAAAATTTTATTATTTTAGATTGGTACAAAAAAACCTACAAGTTCGGAAAGATATATTAATTACTTTTCTAATCATAGTATCAGTCAAAAGATTAACACTTTTGTAGGTTAAAAACATACAATAACTAAAATCTCACATCGGTCCTTACTTTTTAAAAATTTAAATTTGTTAGTAACAGAAATTGCTATCAATAATGGTTTTAACAAAAAAACTTATTTTCAACACAGTCCACAACAAAAAGCTTACCTCGAATATAACACCCTCTACTGATGTTACTTACAAGAAACTTCTTATGGTAAAAAACTTAACTTTTAAATTAATAAATGTCCTACAGAATGACTGTCATAATTGCTAGATATAATGCTTTCACAATCAAACATTTATTTTCTGTTATCAAAGACAGGACTCCTATGATTAGCAATTCCAATATGATTTCTTCCATTCCGTGTAGTGACTGCGATAGGATCTATATTGGACAGTCTTCTCAATGATTACGATCCAGAATTGTTCAACATGGGAGTGACAACGTTGTAGATATTCCAAAAAGATCTCCCTATTTACTATGTTTTGAATCATCACATAATGTCATATCTCCTCGCCAAAATGTCCAGCTAAGAACTTTATGGTTTGTGTTTTTTTCATCGGCGGATCTAATTGCTTTACTATACTGAATTTTTGTATGGCGCATAGTTCTCGTGTCATTCCTAACTTCTGATTATATTTTCCTGTAATTAAATCATCTCGCGCCTTGTATTGTTGATTATCCACCAAAATTTTCTTAAAAGTCTACTTTCAAACTCCTGAAATGTCCCTATCTCATTTTCTATTAAGTCAAACCATATCTCCGCGCTTCCTTTTAACATTGATTTAACGAAATTTAAATTATACCTTTCATCCGTTGATCCCTGTATTAATTTTCTTATATTATTTAAAAATACTTTTGGATTCATCTTGTTGTCTCCATAAAATTTGGAATACTGTTCAACTGAAATTTCCGGTCTATTTATCCTAGTGTGTTGCCCCTGATTCCTATCTGCAAATTTTGATTTTAAATTACCTAACTTTCTATTTACATCATTAAGTACTATCTCACAATTTCCCTGAATTTTCCGCATCTTTTTACCTAAATCTGTAATCCGGTCATTTGTTTCTTTTTCACATGTTTCCTGATCTAATTTCACTTTCCAAACCTCGTCTCTGACTTTATCTACATCGTCCATCATTCTAATGAATTTATTTTCAAGTCGTACCTGCATTTCCACGATTGTCTGATTTGTTTCTTTCGACCCCGAGCTTTTCCCCATTTTCCTTAATATTTTTCATGGTCTCTTCGCTTTTGTCCATTTTTTATTTAAGACTAATAGAATAGACATGATTTCAGATTGTTGTGAAATCTGTTGTTCTTCACTTTGACTTCGCGTCAACTTTTGCCCTTGCTTTTCTATAAATACATCTTGTAAAATTACGCTTTCTTGTGACCCTATTTCCACCCCTTGGTTCCTTAATACCTCTCTGGTCTCCTTTATTCGTTTATCCATTTTTAAATTTTTATTATTATTAATATTTCAAATTCCTTCAGATTTTTAAATTCCTAACCCTTTTTAAATTAAATTTTTATTCGTGTTTCTACAAATTTTAATTTTCAAATTTCTCGCTCCTACGCTATTTAATTTTTTTAATTTTGTTTTTGTGGTGTTCTCGCTCCTACGCTTTGGGTTGCCATAAAATGCTGTGTTATTTCTGCACCACGATTGGGTCTATCATAAAATGCTGTGATATTACTCCAGCCCGTACGATTTTTTATTAATTTTTAGCCCCACGTTTGAGCATATCATAAAATGCTGTGTTATCCACTTGAAAGCTTTTATTATTATTTTATTTTAAGCCCCACGATTTGGGCGTACATGAAATGCTGTGATATTTCTATATTTGCCCCTTTGATCAATCAAGCAGCTATGATGTGAAATGTTAAGTTATGGATTTTCTTTTCCTCAACTAGCTGATTCAATTAAATAAAGCAATTCTACAATACACAATATAATGATTAAATATTTACAACTTTTATAATCTTCCCCCTTTTTAGAATATTTACTTATACCAAATTTAAGAAATTGAAGCCAGCAAAACGAGCTTTTTTGTTTATATATAGAGACCTTTTTAAACGTTTCAAGATGCTTATTACCTTTCATAAATTGATCAGTAAAACCACTGTTTTGTAGACTCTTACATATACGCAAAATATTAAATTAAAACAGTTTTCTGTAATAAATTATCAACATCGCTAACCTGGAATGGTTCAGTAGTTCCTCTGCATCCCCCAAGAGTTTTCGTGCCCAGTCTGAGTATTTAGAGTCGAATTTGGAAGTCGACATCAAAACCAAAATGCTATCCAAATCGTTATTAAAATCCCATAAGTTAATCCAATTTAAGATTCTATTTGAATATCAGTAAATAAAAGATTTTTCATGTCCGTATTAACAAGACAGTAATAGAACATTTACCATGTCAGTAATTACCAAAAAAGTAATTAACCAAAGTAATTAACAGGATGCGATTAACCAGAGCCCTGTTTTATTTATGTTAGGAATTGTATTTTTACTAAGTCGTTGTTTACTTACGTCTATAATAGATCGGCCCATACTTGCACAATTTGTACACTTTTAAAAATGATTTCAATTTACTTCCTATCACTGGTTACGTAAATAACTTAGCACTTCAGAGTATCGCCTTAGCCCAGTTTAAAATGTATACTAAACTCGTCGCTCAATTGTTATCGTATTTAAAGGCCGTACCTCTCTTGTTTTCCATTCGTTTATTCACGTCTTGGAACGACATCTTTGCTTTTATCTTTGTGTACCCCGGGAATTTTACCAATTGTATAGTTCAAATATTCGGATGAATGCTTGAGTTGTCACGTATTCATTTACATACCATGATATTTAATTAAGAAATCCCATGAATTTCGGTTCATTAAGTCACGTATGCAATGTTTATCGCTTATTCTAATCTAAACCTAAATAAATTTGGTGTTTGTTTATTTCCCAGTTAATATTGGATTTTTGAACAAATGTAATACTTTATGTCACGTACGATTTTCAAATAATGCATAATTTTAGACTGCGTATACAATGATATATTTAACGCACTTGTTAAATATTTATCAAGCCAATTTATGTAGGTTTTCCGTTGATTTAATTTTGATGTATTTTGTTACGTTTTCAAATCTTATCTTAACTTGTAACTACTCTTGGATATTTCTATTTCTTATGCGTTTAATCTCATGTATTTTTATATACAGTGTTATCTCAACTAACAACATGTATAGTGACCTATTTACTCTTATAATATCTGTAATTATGTCCATTTGTTAACTGGAAGTTTTTTTATTTATTCTACGACCCCCGTGACTCAACCTATATTTATTTAATAAATGGATAAATGTAACTTGGTTGTGAACCAATAATATGCCACGGCTTTTTGAAACTCTTATCTCAGGATTAAATGAATTTAAAATTTATAATATGAAAACAGTGTGGGTACAAAACTGTATGCCTATATATTAACCACTGCCAGATAAAGCACCATCTAGTTAATTTTAAATATACTTGCTATAGATCTGGGTGTGACCATACTAGCAATTTTTCAGAATGTAAACAAAGTTCAGAATGCTTAACTTTTGATAAAAATTTTGAGATTTCAATGAATACTACAGTTTTTTAGGTGTTACAATTATAAAAACTAATTTATTTTATACCTGTAATTCCATTGAAGTCGCCTGTGTTTACAAGAATGGACCCTTGACTGCTTACAGATTACCAAAACTTGGATGTGCACAATACCTGTTAAAATGAGTTTTAATATTTGGTATTTACAATTTTACGCTTTAATTTCAGGCTTTATGAATACTAAAAGTATGTTATAAAGAAAAATAATACTCAGAATCGGCGATCTAACTATGACTCGTTTAAATCACTACCACGGCTGGTACACTGTTCATAATAATGGAATCCTCTAGAAATATTTTGTAACTCTCGGTACTTCAATTCATATCAGCTTGGAAGCTGTATACATTTCACTTGACGAGCAAATAATCTTCTGTGCCTCAAATGGTTGTATAAACCTTTCAAACTTACTACCCGTTGCACAAGGCCTCTTATAAATTCAGAATTACTACTCTTTCAACTAACTTCAGCTTCTAATGCTTGAATAAAACACGATAGCAGGTAAAACACATCTATTCTTTTTAATAAAAATTTTACAAGTACCCTTTTATTGTTATCTTATCACCTAGGAGATCTCTTTAAAAAATTCATATTTGCCTACTATATACAAAATTCTTAAAACTACACTCCCTGATCAATTATCACAAACATATCTAATAACTCTTTCAAAACATTTCATTTTGATCACTTTGGTCCTATTTTCCATTGGTTACATTTTGTTTACAATTTTCATTAAACTTACAATTATTTATTTCTAACACCACATACTAAATGAATTATGTTTCAGGTATTATGGTGCCTATTACTTATAAGAACAATAGTGTCCAATTAAATAGTGAACATACATGTGTAATACAGCAAACACACATTATTTTTACATCCTATAACTACTTATTTCTACAAAAACATGCTAAATGACTTATTTTTCAGATATTATGGTACGTCTTACTTTTAAAAACAGTAGTGTCCATTTAAATAGTGAACATAAACATTAAATACAATCAACACAAGCTTATTCAAATGGAATTACGTTTCATTTCTATAATTAAAATTACTTAAACACCTATTTGAAATCTCAAAAGCTCTATCACACTGAAATAGCTTTCGATAAAAGTTCAGCAATTAATTATTCTACGATCTTGTTTATTATTAGTTTTAAATTAGATATTTCATGAATATGAGTGGTAAATAAGTGCGTCTAACCTTGGATAATACATAGAACATTACATAACAATATATATATATATATATATATATATATATATAACGCCGTACTCGGTGTAATAAACGTTCTACTTAACGCCACCGCTCTGTGTTTTCTCAATTTAATCTTTTAATTTTATTATGCCACGGGTAGTCCTTTTTAATCTACACAGCGTACACAACGTTACGATGATCAATTTTCTCTCACCCCTTTATGATTACCTGTTTGCATTGATAAAACGAAGTCAATCAACATTCATATAATGAAAGGAAATAATATTTACAATTTTTGAAATTTTTTAAATACACCCATCAATCAATTAATATTATATGGATTATTTATCCCAAAATTTATATACTTTTAGTTTAAAATAAAGTCACCAAAAACAACACCCTTACAAAAATATCTGGAACGTTCGAGACCCTTTTAAAATTTATTACGTATGCAATGTTCCTCTTGACTCTTTACAAGTTTTGGATAAATTTCATAAATTCAGTATTAAAATTTAAATTGAAAAGATTCTTTAAAATTAAGTAGATATGACCTGTGATCTCCTGATATGTTGTTTCGTGTTGTGGATCAACAACCCCTTGTTGTCTTCAATCGGATACCAATGCTTTGCTTTGTCGAAAAAATATTTCTATACAGTTACCCCTTGTTTTCCAAAAATCATCTCGTGCTTTATTCGATATTTCTCTGTTTATGCTTTGAATCTTTTCTCTTAAATACCACGTCAATTTGTGGGTTACTTAGTATTATACCCGAATTATACCAAAATTAAAATTAGAATTGTTTTCGACGCAGATTAGAATTGTTTTATAAGTGTACCAGAAATAGTCTAGAATTTGACTGGAAGCCGATTAGAAGCCCTATATCATTATAAATACTTAATTTAAATTAATTACCCAAATTCTACTCACGTTTTCTGAAAAACGGCAAAAACTTTTCATATATTCTTACCGCAATTTTTATGCATCACTATTTTTACTATATTATAAATTTTATTTATCTTACGCGTAGATTTCTGGTTAAAAGTGATGTGGATTTAACGTGCTTCAAGTGGAAACTGAGCTGCCTTATCACCGGTGGGTGTTAAATGGCTTCTCCCACTACAAGCAGTCTTGCAGATTGTCGCGACCAACCAGGTTTGTCCTTAATATTTCGAGCTGATTTCTGATGAAACTCCTTTGTATTTCCGTGTCATGTTGTTTATTTGCGATCGTTGCTTGCCTTAACATTTGTTATCGCGGCCAGACTTTTAACTTACGTCTGTTGTTTTGTATAGATAAAGCTTTTGGAGAATTGTACAAATTAAATGATCTAACATGAATGCTGTTGCGGTATTTATTTATTTGAAAGTGAATTTTCTTATCAAAGCGTATTTGCATGCGGATTTATTAGGTTTTGTCTTATCTTCTGCGTTTTTATTTTATAAACTTGTATAACACTTCTCAACGTATGTTTAATTACATGTACGATTATTTCTCTGCTGAATACGCGTTTTATTGTAGAAAGATATGCTTACTTGCATTGATTAAAGTTAATTACGGTCTATATACAGCGTGTTAAATGCTTACTATTTACATAATGTACGAATTACTTATTTTTCTTATAAGTAAATGCAGTTTTCTGATTCCCATTGCTATTTACAGTTACTACACGACCCTTACTACTCAATACACCCCTAAACAATCCCTTATCGCAGCATTATATATATGTCAGATATGATTGATAAAAATGCTAAACGTAATTGAAAATTAGGTATATATATAGTTCAATACACGATTTAGATTTGTAAATTTCTCAATTATAGTCATCAGTCTCGGTGGCGTAATTGGTTAACGCACAGTTCTGGCAAAACTGTGATGCAGGTTCAAATCCTGTCCAAGACCTTATATTTTACGTCTTTCAATTACTAGCTCGATTTGAAATGATCATTTGGGCTTTGCATAAAGGTCTAAGTTATTATTTCATTTTAATAATTGTAATACGTTAGTATTTACCAATTTACCTTGTGTAAAAAAAACTACCTAAAATATATATATATATATATATATATATATATATATATTGCTGTGATCCACCCTTGTTTACGGGAACTACGGTTTTCGAATCAAGCCCCAGCGTATGGCCGCCCAAGAGATGCTGTGAAACCTACAAAAGCCTCACCAGAGTAAAAAATATTCGAGCCTCTCGAATTGGGCCCCAAGATTTGCTGCGATTCTCGACTTGGTGAATCTCTTCTGATAATCGCCTCTTTACTCTTTCCGCCTCGGCTGCTCACCTAGTTAAAACATTCATCCTCATTCATAAAAAATAACAAACACATTCCTACCACAAACATCAACGTTAACTCTATTTACATCAATATTCATAATACATTAAAATTTCAAAATTAAATTGTAGCATAAATTTCAGTATCATAAAATTTCAAGTTAAAAGTTGTCATCATTTTAATTTGCATCCAGAATTAGAGTTCTTGTAGGATGCATACTAATTAAATAAACAATATTTCCAGACTTGAGTCTGAATAAAAGAGAGCATCTCCCACCCCTTTACGTTAATTAAACAGGTTAGTCTAATTGAGCTCAAAGACAGACCCAAATTTTCATCATAATCCAAAACATAAACCTGATAAATACTCCTTTCTACTTATACAAGAAAAATTTTACCTTAAAACTAAAAATTTGTTGTTTATACAAATTTACTACTGTCCATTTTTTATCAAACAAATTATAAAGATATTCAACACACACCAAAACATCTAAGATCAAACAAAATGCATAATTTACCTGAAGGGTACTGCACTTGTGGCTTCAATGTACATCGGACTTGCTCATCCCACCATTCCAGCTGGTTTATGTTTACGGCTTCAGATTCTGACGGCTTTTAAAATTTTTCTACACCACCATTCATCTAAATTGTTTCAGGGCTTCTCAGGAACTCATCTACGTATATCTAAATCTTGTTTTGTGAATCCAATCACGTTTACGAATAACACTTGATTACTCACTCCCGAAAAATAGCAAAGAAATTCATAATTTTGTTTATTCATTTATCGTTACTTATTTGGATAATTGGTACAGTAATACTCGCAAATATAACTAGACTTTATTACCTTGTATCTTCTCTAAGTGCACTAATAACTTTTATTGTAGCACGTAATCACCACGTATTCTACTTTAAGTATTAAGTAATCAAAAAAATAAAGAGCAAAACTGTTTAAAGTATCGAATACAATCAAAAATATAAGAGAGCGAAACACCTATTAGCACGGGTTTATATAATGGCCCGCTTGCAAGTCGATTCGTAGCTTCAATGTACATCGTCCCTTTTGTTAATCACACCATTTCAACTGGGTTATATTTACGGCTTTTGATTCTCAACGCTTTTAAAATTTTCTCCACCACCATTCATCTAAAGTTGTTTCAGGGCTTTTCCGGAACTCATCTGTGTATATCTGAACCTTGTTTTGTGAATCCAGACACGTTTATGAAACATTTAATTATTAACACCCCGAAAAATAGCAAAGAAATTCATACTTCTTTCACAAATATACGCCAAAACTGCTTACTTTTGTGTATTCATTTGTCGTTGCAAATTGGACTAATTGGTACAGTGATACTAAACTTTATTACCTTGTATCTTCTTTTCTAAGTGCACTAAATTACATTCATTGTAACACGTAAAGAACAAACTGTTTTAAATCACCAAAATATACGAGCAAACTGTTTAAATTATTCTATCAAACTCGGAAAACTAAAAAGCACTGTTTAATGCATTGAATCAATTCGAAAATCTAAGAGAGCTTTTTAAAGCATCGTATAATCAAAATCTAAGAGGAGCTTGTTCATATTAACCTGGGTATATATAGCGGTTAGCCTGTCTGTCGGTCTAGTCCCCAAAACGGACAATTCTTCAGATTTCGGCATGCTAGGTTCCCATTCCGCAGCCCGGCATGCGATTTTTACGAAATTTGCACTAGCACCAGCTAAATCTCAGAAATTTCGACACGGCTCGCAACGTCTGGAAATAACTAATTAAATTTTTATACAGAAATGTTATTTTTACCTCTCAAGTTTGCCTTTTACTTTCAACCAATCGCAACCCAGTGACGTTACTCCACTCACGCCTTTTACTATATGTGTCTCCGTCTTGCGCATATTATCTGTCTCTATCTACCCTGTTCTTATTGATGCAAATTGATATTCTTTATTATCGATTATTTCAGTCCATGTGGACTGTGAAATAACCCACCTTTAGCATTTCTCGTAACTATTAAGCTACGGTTTCTCCAAGATTCTCTGTAACCATTTGTTATCTGCCAAATTTACGCAGAATGAGCCTTTTAAAAATACGCAAGTGTTCAAACATAATACTTCTAAATAACACTTCTACGATTTGTATTTTATTGGGTTTTTACAAGTTTTTATAGATATTATATGTTACTAATAGTTCAATTAACTCCCATTAAAATTATACCCTTTAATTTTTAGTGACTCCTAATCAAATATTAATTATTATCTGTACATTTTGTTTAATACCGGTTACTTAAAATTGAGTTAATTAATATAAATTTTGCACGTAATTTCCATTTGTTTCTTTCCTCGGAATAATTAAATTACACGTAGAGCATTTTAATACTGCTTCCTTTTTTTTTATAGCAAGCGTCTTGTAAATGATTTAAATCTCTTATTTTCAATGAAACGAATGAATTTTTATTCTCCACGGTTTTTTAATAACGCGTACCTTTTTCCAAAGCTTCTACACGGTGATTAAAATTATTTGATGTGATTATTTAATTTTCTACCCTGGTCTAAATATGAGTAATATATATATATATATATATATATATATATATATATATATATATATTCAAATGAGTTAGATAACGGGTTTATAGGTCTATGTTTCTTTATAGATTAAAATAAATGTCCTACAGAATGACTCTGTCATAATTGCTAGATATAATCCTTTCACAATCAACCAGTTATTTTCTGTTATCAAAGACAGGACTCCTATGCTCAACAATTCCAATATCATTTATTCCATTCCTTGTAGGGACTGCGATAAGATCTATATTGGACAGTCTTCTCAATGGTTACGGTCCAGAATTGTTCAACATAGAAGTGACTGTAAAATAGGAAAGATTCGTGTGCCTTAGCCTATCATTCAAAAAATATAATCACCAACCTGACTTTAATAAGGTTAATATTTTAGATACTGAAGTTAACTACAAAGGGAGACTTTTCTTGAAATGACACATATCATAAACAACAATAATACCTTAAATTATAAATCGGATACAGACAGTTTAAGTGCAATATATTCGTATATTTTAAAACTAGGTAATATACATAGAAACAATTATAGAATAAGAACATCAAATTAAACTATATATTTTTATCACCTTATCATTGTATTTTAACTTATAGTAACATCTGTCACCATTCAGTCATATAAAATTCAAAAAACTGTGTCGACATACTTTTAGGTTTAATATGTTAGTTTACGTTTGTGTTTTATGATTTATATTAAATTTTTTGTTACATTCCTGCTTTTGTACACCAATACTCCAGTTTTTGTAAGTCATTTCATCTATAATATTTTAATGATGTTATAATATTGCAGCACCCTGATGAAGATTTTAATTAAAGTCGAAAGCTTGGTTAAAGACAAAGAGTTTTAATCTATAAAGAAACATAGACCTATAAACCCGTTATCTAACTCATTTGAATATAAATTAAAGGTCGTTATTTTTGACATTATATATATATATATATATATATATATATATATATATATATATCGATAAATGCTTTTGATATCATAATGACTAAACAGATATTTCAAATTAAGTATTGTAAAAGTTTACAAATTCTCAAGTGCTTGAACTAATATAATAGATAGTAGTTAGAATTTCTGTGAAACTAAATTTTGAAAAGAAAAATGTATGAAGTGCAGGTCTTGTGTTCTATTTTATACCAGCATATCGCAGGTGGTATTACTTTGTGTAGAATAGACATCAGAATTCCCCTACAGAAAAATTTATTAAATGAACAGCTTTGTTTTAGTAAGAACTCGCCTTGCTTATTTACTAGCTAAACTTAAAAAATGAAAGGAACTACTCCCACCAACATTGTGTTCCTGATGCTCTGCTACTTAGGAACTATAAATTAAGTTCTCTGGAAGACAAATAACACCAATAAATGGTTGACTTACATTCTTCAGAATATTAGTATCTTTCAATGAGTAAAACAGTTTTCTGTCATTTTGCGATAAAGAAGCCATAAAACACAACGGTTACAACAAAGTTTAAAGTTAGCTTTTGGAAAACTTTCTGCATTGAATAGTCTTAGTTGTTCGGCAGTCTTCCAATAAAGTTAAGAGTATAAAATAAGATATTGTGGAGAAGTTTCTTGAAATATCAGAAACGTTTAAACTCGCATTAGCGAAACAATGGAGCATTAAAGCATACTAAAATTACACAACTTGTTTTTTCATCAATTTATAAGAATCACGACCTATAAAAATCGTATTTTGTATATAACTGAAAATAAGTGCTTTTAGTTTTAGAAGAATCAGCTATTTCAAAGGTCGCTTAAAAATAGCGCTGTCGTATCTAAATTTGCTTGATGATGTCGGTTAAAGGCGGTACTAGTAGCACGCGATTAATGGTATTATGTTATCTGAACTGAAAATATTTTGAGTACAATTAAACTTTTGTAGTGGTGTTTGAAGCAGTAAGTTTCTAAATTTAGAATTACCAAAAACGGGAGGGAATCCCATTGCAAAATACGGATGCACCGGCCAACTATAGTTGTGCGGGAGTGGATTCCTAGAGCAATAAATGGCAGGAAATTCAACAAAATTGATTTATCTAGGTGCGACTAGGTGCTACTACTAGCACTTGCAGTGTTAGGTTTTCAATCCGTCAAGCTTAAGATGCCAACGACATATAGGTTAACAGAATTTCCTCTGGCCGACGTGTAGCCAAGGCGATTCTTTATTACGAGGCAGCCTCTTGGCGATGGATTTTCTTACAAAAGGTAAGGTGTCTGTTGGAACCAATGAAACTACTGTCAACTCACCTTACTTAAATCTATTTTAAAATAACATTATTTGAGCATTTCTGAAAATAAATAGGCACGAAATAATTTTAAATTTACTTACACTAATATTTGGATTAGTGACCTAGAGATATTTCTATAAAAAATACATACAATAAAGAAAAAGGTAAAATTCATTATCAGTTCAATCTTAATGCATCTAACCTTTTAGGTTATTACATTCAGAATGTCCAAGCCTTATATTCTCAATAATGTAACACTACATATTGGGTAAAACTTTATAAAGAATAATCACAAACACAGTAAAATATACACATTTAATTCTAGAACAGTTTTACCGTATAATTTATTCTGAAAGTCACCATGAATTTCAACGAACCAAGAGATATCGTGTCACCTTTCGGGGCCTTGAATTCAGATACTATTTTTCTAGGAAACAAACCGCAACAATCTCTTCAGGTTTCTAGGTTATGTCGAAAATCCGTAATGAATCATTTGTAACCTCATTTATTATTCCATAATTGACAGGGTGTTTACGACAATCCAAACCTTTACTTTTCTGTCGAACCCTCCATTTGTTCGTATGGACGACTTTTGAGGAATTGCGATTTTTTCCAAGTGGTTGCTTAGCGATGTGATTATCCTTACTTTTCTGCCTCAGGGGGGTTGCTATTAATATACACCTAACGCGTGCAACAGGTCTGAGTTTTGATTTCTTTTGCTGATCCAGGGTAACTGTGATACAATCGAATACACTTTCCTGTATAACGATGTCTGGTTTGTAATGTAATCCCTGTGGCTTTTATGAACTCAAAATTATTCCTTTGTGTTCTTAATAAAACCGGATTTTTATTGCTTCTTGCATACATTTTGACTAATATCTGTAATTATGTAGGTGTACTATTAAATACAATATTTTTAATGTTCAAAATCTTTTTTAATATGCTGTGAGAAATGTGTTGAATTTTTTTCCTTAGTTGGAGAGTTCTAAAATACTTACGAATTGAAGTTTCATTTCAAATGTATTATACAGAGATAAAATGATACTTTTGTAGATTCTAAATTTATAATTTTTCCAGAACTCCTGTTTATTGCCATAGCTTATTTAACATCATTATACTGAAATTAAAATTATACAGGGTGCTTCAATAATAAGTTGTTTCACTTTGCTCGTCTGATTTGTACTTCCCGTAATGCACAAACGTTACACCCCTAACAGCCACAATTTTACAATAATAGTAATAATCACAACTACACTTTTGACAGTTAGACTACAAGAAATTCCAGGTGCAGGACAAATAGACGGTAATTAACTTTTCTGCACAAATTTAAAAAGAGTAAATTGCAATTGCTGTAAATTGTTTTTATTTTTGCAATTGCACAATTACATATTTATCCATTGATATTGCTAAACAATTTTAACAATGTTTATAAACTGTAGGCAAATATATTTATTTGTTTATCTTTTTATGCTTATTTGTTCGCTGATATTTATTGGCAAATACGAAATGGACACACACACGCAGCCCCGCACGCACACAACGTGCACGCTGATACTACGATGTCGATGACAAAAGGACGGAAATCCTTGAGGTGACTAGTTCATGACGACGAGAGATGGGTCTGGTTGAAGTCGTAGTGTGTGTAGCTTGACGACCCTAAACTTTTATTACTGATAATCGATCAAGACAGAAAATAAAGGTCGATTCCGGTGACGACAAAATTGTGTGGGCACCACCAGTAATATCATTGTGTCTATTATTATTGACCTTGTCACTGGTCCAGAAAACCCTTCGGCACTTGATAATATTAACGGGAGAAGCAAGAGTTCACTATGCAAGGCACTCTGATTCGTCTCATTCACACACTTACTCTTAACGGAGATGATGTACCTGAACTTTTATTTTTAATTTTATTCGCCATGTATAAATGTAAGAATTACACCAGTTTACAAGGTTCTTGTAAAATAAACGTATGGCTTATACTATTTTGGCAAAATACAACTATACAATAACTAAGCCCTTCAACAGAACAATGGAAGGGTTGTTATTACCAAGTGAAAGTAGATTATGGCCAGTTATCAAACTAAATTCCTATATACATTTATACTATTGAACAAAGTGGGGAGTTGGATGCATCTGGCTTTCATGCCGGTAAAGTTTTCGAACTTGAGAACGCGGAGTGTAAACTATGACACCTTATACAACCCGAAATGAATCGGGTGCATGCAAATCCTACTGAACAATTGTAACAACAGACGTACGTCTACTTGAAAAGGCTTGACACTACCTTAGGTATGATTTCTTATTCCCGAGGTCAGTTATATTGAAGGTATAGTACACACAAAAAGAATTTTATCCCACGTACGTTAATCACAAAAGGAGCTAGTGCATATTATCCGGAGTCTACGTTTCTAATCTCGGTCCCACCGACATAGGTGCAATATCACTACCTAGAGTTCTGGAGACAAATATATCTCAATACAAATGCACAGAACTAGTCTGGTCACTCCCTAACTACCAACAGTAAAACGCTTGCTTCATGGGGAAAATGAGGGCTATCGAAATTT
>JARFIW010000173.1:17638-37097 GCA_036346225.1 Platerodrilus igneus | reverse complement strand
TCGTGGATGGAAATGTGGAGAAAGATTTATCTCGCAGAGGGTATATGTGTAACTTTGCAGGGCGTGGTCCGATTTCAAATCTGTTTGCAGATTCAAATTCTGCGTAAAATTTTAGACTAACAAGATGTATCGCATGACTAAGAAAGTTTATAAGAACGCTCAAAAGTCGCTACAGGTAAGAAATCTTAAAATTGGGGTAGCTTTGGGGTGATGATATCTGAAAATTCTTAGAGATTCGGGTAGCTGAGAAAATTCTAATATTGATTGATACCAAACAAGATAGGTTTATCTCGAAAGATGCAATGGCTAGACGAGGAAAACTATTTGGTTCAGATGAAAGATAAAAAAATGGCTAGTCGAAGAAAACTTTTTGGTTCAGATGTGGGAGGAAATGAGGATGCTCATTTATCTCGAAACATAAAAATTTAAGATATATTTATCTCGAAAGATGAAAAATGGTTAGTCGAAGAAAACTTTTGGTCCAGATGTGTGGGGAAATGAGGGATTCTGGGGGAAATGAGGCGGTGGGATCCTTGATTTTACCCTACTGTTAAAGCTTTTGGGAAACATTCTTTTAAATTGTACATAATACCGTTTTAAAATAAACCAATAAGTAGAAAAGAATAAGCGTGTTTTGCCAAACATTTTAACAATGGTACATCACACCTGTAGAGCAATAATACCGATTCCAGCAATTAACAATAGTTCTACAGTGTCACGTTTCCTATCAAGTAACTACACTAACCGCTGATACGGAATATGCCATTGATATACACAAAAAAAAGTTGTATACCTGTACGTGTCTGGATACTTAATTTACACGCCGTCGGGAGGTGAGTCAGCACAGCAACGGCACAGTCGTCGGGATCTATTTACCATGCTACCGTAACTGCAACAGCGGTCTACGGACAAAAGCAGTTGATCTACAGACAAAAGCATTTGATCTACATAAAAAAAAACCGGCCTGCAGCTAAAAGCTGAAACGAGAATCTGAATAGAATGGGTAAGCGCGGAAAACTCACCAATACACGCAAGATACCTCTTACTTGTCGAACAACAAAACGTGTATTAGAAAATATTTCAACGCACAAACTGCAGAATCAAATTATTAAAAATTGGTTCAAATAACACAAATTAAACTGCAAATTTTCGCGTTATCAAAAGCGGATTAAAACTGAAAACACGGTTTTATCAGATAATAATAGGATCTATCATTTCGACAAGTCTTTAAATGGAAAACACCAGAGAAAGCAATTATACGTTATCGGAAGGTTTAACAAATTACCGGATACCTAAAACAAAGTATAGACTATTTAATTTATCAAATAAATTTTCGTTTTAAAAACAAAAGGGATTTGAGTTAAAATTATGTTTACGCGGGCTTAAGAGGAACAGGTAAAATAGATAGGATATTGTTGGAGAATATAAGAATAGAAATGGAATTTTTTCTAGCGGATAATAACTGAACCAGGGAAAAAGGGTATTTAATTTAGGTATAAAAAAAACGTAACACACTCTTCGTACACTTACACCAATCTCCTTACTGAGTTAGTCGGCAATCATTCTTGTTGATACAGTCGACGTTTTTGAAACTAATTTTAGTGAGATACTTCGCTAAGTTTGTCTTTGGATTATCGGCTAGATTTTCTGACACTAAAACTGTACGTAACAAACGATTATTCGGATTTGATGTCTATTATAATTTCGTTTGCGAAATTCATATTAACTATAATTAGCATCTTAACTACCTTTACAAATTAAAGATACCCATTACATTCTTTATCCGATTCCATTTTTTTGCGCGCGTTTTGAAAGTAAGTTATTTAAGTTCCTGGGAATTAACACGCTCGTTTTTTAATTTCTACTGCATAAGCCACATCATAGATTTTAAAGCCATTCTGTAAATCTAGCAATGACACCCAAAATTATTACGAAGTCTTTTTTGTTTCAATACCTAAACAACATATTATTTAATACCAGAACACGTGCGACCCAGAGATTGATTACCCTTCGACCAAAACCATCTGAGCCAATTAAACCTTACCAAAGCCAGTTGTAACCTATTATCTAACTTCAATTTCTAGAGGGTGATACAATGAGGTGGATCGATGCTAAACGTTAATTAAAAATCAGCGTTGTACAATATTGAAGATATCTTTAGTGAAACGTGTTATTTGATCTATTACAAATAAGTGTGAAGAATAAAATCTAATGATGTCAAAGTGCAAAACCTCGGTGGCCAATTGACTTCGCTGTTTCGGAAGATTTTGCACACTTCTCATGCAAAAAGCCAGGACGTGATCAGTGTGGCATGCGGCGCCATTTTGTTGAAACCACACGTCATCGATGTTATAATCATACCATATTGATCACACAAAGTTGTTTAACATTGCGCGGTAACGCTCGCCATGTGACCGAATTCCAAGCATCATTTAAAAAAAATAGTCCAAAGATTTCTCCAGCAGAAAAAGCACACCACATAGTGACTTTTTGTGAATGCGTTGGTATTTGACAATTACCCTTGGATTTTTTTCAGCCTATATTTTGCAACTCTGCTTGTTGACGTAGCCATCGAGATGGAAGTGCGGTTTTCGTTAAAGAAGATATTAGTGGAAAATTCGTTATTTATTTGTCTTTGTTGGTGTATCCAATCGGCAAATGGGGCGCTTGAAATAGTCCGTCGTTTTAGTATTGGTGTTAATTGAATTTTGTACGCGTGCAACGACAGATCTTGCGTCAATATCCGATGCAAGCCCGTGGACAAGTGCAGTTCCTTTACTCGATGTCGAATAGAGGTGTTTTGGCTCTCGGCCACATTCTCCCTTTGACATTTGACATCTCTCAACCTACTAACACACGGGTTAAATAATTGGAACCAATATGCCCAAAAAATAAACTGAACTGCTTGGTAGGGGATTGGCCGAACATAATAGGCCACTTAGCCTAGCTCGTAACTCTTAATCAACGTAATTGCTCTACCGAAGCGACCTGTTGAGTATCGTAAAGAATCGAACTGCTCTTTTAAAACTACACAAGGAATTCCCGGCAAACTTTGCACGGATGAATCAAAATTGGATCTGCTTTATGCCGTTTTCTATCTAACCTTTTATATATTTAAACTTACGTATTTCTGGTTTTAGATGAATCTGAGTTAGCATAAAACTGTATATCACCTGTCTTTGTTCTTAAGCTGATGATTCTTTGGCGCCATTATATATTTTCTAGACAAGACAAAATCATCTGTATTAATTACTATGATGACATAACCCCAACCTTTTTAAAACTGACATGAATCTTAAAACCTTTGACTATGAATCGAATATGAACAAAATAGTGCTTCTTCGATTAGAATTTATAAAGCCAGAAACTTATATTTTTAAAGTGAATAAGCTAATCCTATTGGGGACATTACTTATACAGAAAATATTAAAATGAAATGGATTATAATTATTTTAAAAAATGTCACAAAATTTAACACGTTCTTCAATGCTCAACTTATTTATTGTTCGATTTGTAAACGACTGAAGATGTCAAACACAACACAAACCTCAAAAACATTTGACCTTAAAGCTTCATTCACATTTAACATCTGTTTAAACTACTATAACATCCTATAGAAGTTCCCTCTACAAGATTTTATACGTTACACTGTCCGATTCTAAGAGCTGCGTATTACTCATCTTTTCATATCGCAATATATGGATCATTATTTAATGGCCGCAAGTATGAAAAGTCTCCTATCTACCAACTTATCGCTTGTGTCCATCTTTATTAGATTAATGCACTGAAATGCCATTTAAACAAATGCAATCTGTTTATAAGCTCGGTTTTTCATACAACATATTACGAGAATAATTGTACACAAATAAAATAAGCAAAATACTATGTTTTACTTGTAAGATATTAATCTATTTCCCATAGTGAATATCAAATTGTAACCCTTAATTTTAAAACCAGCTCTTCGGTCATTGTTAAATGAACAGAATTAAAAACTATCAAACCACTTTAACTGTCCTAATAGCTTTGACTTATAATTATTTTAGGGAGCTTTGATGTAACGTGTCTAAAAGCACCCTTCAATTTTTCAACACTACTGGAAAATATCTAAAGATATTTGAACAAAATTCCTTGTTGTACTTGAAGAGCAATTTTCTAAATGCACATTATTGAAATCGCAAGATGTTATCGTAACCACTTGAACTCTTGTATTATTTTATAGGGTCGTTTGAGTGGCTTTATTTGAACTGTGCAAATGTTTATTATCCGTTTCTCTGTCACGTTATTAAAAACGACAAAGGAAACCCCCGTCCATATCAACAGCAATAGTGACAGAATTTGGCATGGGCACGAAAACAACGCCAGCATTTATTAAATTATGTAAGCTACATCCCCTCAAGATTTTATTACAGATCGTAGAAAATAAAAAAATATCCGCCTGGGAAAAATAATTTTTATTGCCACGATGTGGGGTTATCCAACACTAACAGCAATACGGTTAAAAGCTGCGGTGTTTCGATTAAAACAAAGGGAATTAAGAGCAAGGACTCTTTCCATTTGATAAATGTTTTAAATAGGAAAAAGATAACCTGTATCCTATAAAATGTGATGTGAACCGACTGATGCATTTCAGAGTAGGATCAAACTTTTATTGGAAATAATTTGTATAATTAAAATTGTTAGGATATAAAATTTGTATCTAAATAAATAAATGACCTGTTACCTATCTAGCACTGGCGGACCTTCTAAGAAGATACTGCACCCAGTGCTAAACGAGGAAGTTTCCGG
Organism: Platerodrilus igneus; assembly: GCA_036346225.1. NCBI lineage: Eukaryota > Metazoa > Arthropoda > Insecta > Coleoptera > Lycidae > Platerodrilus > Platerodrilus igneus. The sequence continues at coordinate 32,312 of JARFIW010000173.1, read as the reverse complement.
GAAACCAATTCGTTTCAATTAAATATTAATGAATAATTTTTTGAATGAAGAAAGTAATTGAGCATAGGAACGAAATCAATATATAAATTATTGGTTGTTTTGCAAAAGACCGGTTTCACTGTTCTTGCAGATCATCAGACGGACGTATCTCTTTTGCAAAACAACCAACTAAGAGCTAAAATAATTTTTTAAAGCAGCAGAAGTATTTATACACAGAGTTATTCAAGTTCGACACTAAATTGGGATCGAGACAAGGTGAAAGATATAGCGTAGTATAAGTGGGACAAAGTTGACATTTTGATTATACGACAATATTCAATTTTCGCTTACAAAAATATTTGCAATCTCCAATCTGCACAAGATTATGCTAATTGTTTTAAAACATTTGTTGAATTTTTCCTACTGTTAAATACTACACTCAAGGACGATTTCAATGATGTAAACATAAAACACCTTAATTCCAACTTTTTTTACTTTTAGAAAAAAGACTAAATGGAGGTTTAACTTTATGGAAATTAGGGTACTCAAAAGAAATTACCATTTTCAACTATGCCAAAATAAATTTAGAAGTAAAAACGCAGGAGAAATGTCTATATTTAGAAATTGAAGAAATAGCAAAATGAAAATAAATCAAGTGGTTCAAAGTGAAAACATTTTTCAATGAAAAGATTTTCTCTGGCTTTAATCTTTTGACAATCGTTCAATTAAAGTGTCAATAATTTGAACATGTTGTATAAATTTTCATTTTAAGACATCTCCAAAGAAAAATTTACACAAGGCAAATTGGACGAGCTATTTTTTATTTTTATTTTATTTATTTAACGGATTTAGTATTTTATAACATAGTTTTATAATATATTTCTGAACGGACCTGCACCTTGAAGAAATTCTAGAATACTAGAAGAGTTAATGGCTTGCGTGTTTCAGAGCTAAGGATCCGAACTATAAGTTTAACCAAATTAGTGGATTTTAGTGAGGAACCAGACTAAGACAGGTTCCCGAAAGAGGGCAGCAGATTTTTCGGTACTTAGAGCGGCACACATCTGGTGGGTTGACATGGCATTTTAAGACGCACTATTGCGAAGTGAAAGGCAACGAGAAACAACCACGTTATCTCCCAAGTACACAGCGTACTAAAATCGCCCTAAAAAATTATGGCATTCCGGGTTTTCTTTTTTTTTATAGGTATCCGAATCCGGTGGAGTGGAAAGCTTTTATACCCAAAGTGTGGTACGGCTCCGTCGCACTGCAGCCTGAAAGGCTTATTGTGCTAACCCTGGTTAAGTATCATACCCAGTCTGCAAAACCTGTAGCCCGAATTTTAGCGTACAGGTCCGATGAAAGGGTATCAACTTCCTTCCGGTTTAACTTTGGTCGCCCGAATAGACGCTGTTTCGTTCTACCCAACGCCTCGCATCTGTATTGTAATACGCATTGCAGTCCGGTTCTTCAAAGCAAAGTCTGCATTCGAGGTCTCCGTTATATTTGTGCATTCTCTGGAGATGAACCTTGGCAGAAGTATGTTCTGTCAGGAACCTCACAGTGATTCTGGTGTTGGCGTAGAAGTCTCTGAGCGGGGTTTTTTACTGCCTCTGCTCCCCTCCTGCACCGAAACCTTCTTTGTGGACGGGTTTGATTTTGTCCAATTCCCAGATTTGGCTTTCTTGGCTTGCCTCAGCTTCCTACGCTCAGCACCCGAAAACCACTTTGCTTGAATTCCAGTGCTTGCAAACTTCTTTAAAGTTTTCTCCATGTCTGGTGTCTTGCAAATGGACTTGCATCCCGGGACTGCTCCGCCTCCATAGATAAAATTTTTTGTTACCTGAGAGGCCCCCCCCCCATTGCTGGTTCCACTTCCTCAGGTTCAGTGTTACTTATGGTACCAATATTATTCATATTTGTTCCCAGAAGTATGGGGGATGTGAATGGTCGCCATGCCAGGTGACCCCGTTGGCATGGAAGGCGTGAATAAAACGGGGTGCCGCCCTGTTCCCCGAGTTATGAATCGATTGGGTCTGGTCAGCTATCCAGGCACGCATCCCTTGGACTCGGTCTTACACCACGGGATTTAAGAATTTTTAACGAGGTTGTCTCCTCTTGGTTCGGGCGGTTAAGCTAAGACCCCCACACTCCCTGACCTATGAAACATAACCACAAGGGAAGGCACGGTGTGTCGGTGTTGCAGAATTGCCCCACCGGCTTCGTTTATCTCAGTGCAGGCCCATTAGTCACGAAAATACAGCTTGGGCTGATGGGTTTGGTCCGCGAGATCGTTTTCACTTGGCTAGGGAGCGGATTTTATCCCGCACCAGCACAGTCTCTCGCTCTCCACCATGTTGTGGGTCTTATACCACTTAGGCCACTGGGCCACTAGAAGAGATAAGCTTATCACGATCCTTCCCAGAGTAGATAACCAAACCCTAGGCCATATATCCTGGGATTTCTCATATCCGCCACCTGGAGACGCGCTCAATGGGTTTCCAACCACATGGGGATTCCGGGGTTAAAAATGTCTCCTATTCCGATCTCCGGAACGGAACTACTTTGGAGAATATAATAGACAGGTTAAATAAGAAGCAAAGAAGTACCCGGGAACATATTGCGAGCCAAAGCGTGGAGTGTTACAAGCATGAAACAAATAGGCAAGCTAAAGAATTTGAAAATTAAAATGAATGGGCTAACATTAGGTATAGTAAGTATTAGCGACATTCGGTGACCAGAGGCAGGAGCTTTCTGAACGTAGACTTTAGTGTCATGAGGAAAAAGATAAAACACTGTAGAAAACTACTTACAAAAGAATGAAAAAGTACCCATGGTTAGATTAGATTCTAAACCGGTATATACAGTAATAATACAAGTATACATGTCCATCTCTAGCTAGAGTGAGGAAGAAGTAGACGCGATTTTCAACGATGATGAAGACAAACTAAGAACCGTAAAAGGACATAAAGATTTAATAATTGCGGTTGTAGGTGTATTTGGTTTAGGCACCAGAAACGACAGGAGAAATAGACTGATAGAGTTTTGCGACAAAAACAATTTAACGATCATAAAGACATTATTTCAACGTTATCCTAATAGACGATACACCTGGAAGATATCAGGAGACATACCGATGTATCAAATAGATTAACATTCTTGTTAGACAACGGTATAAGAATCAAGCAAAAAATTGTAGAAGCTACCCCGAAGCTGATATAGACACTAATTGTAACGTAGTAATTATGAAAGCCGCGCTAAAATTTAAAATATTGAAGGAAAGGAACGGAAAAAGACATTTTAACTTTGAGAAGCTAAGCGATAAAGATATCCACAAAAGATGTCAGCAAAGGTCGAACGAATTGCTAAAAGACATCGGAAAAACTTCTGATACTAAGGAAGTAGAAACAGAATGGTATAACATTATATTCAACGACATGGAGAGAAATATTCTAGCGTATAAATGAAAAGAAAATAAGAAATCATGGGTAGCAAAGGATATTCTGAAAGTAATAGAAGAAAAGTAATAGTACCAAAGCAGACCAGACAAGCGGGAAAATAGAGATACAAAACCATAAAATGGAAAATTATTCATATACGCAGGAAAGCTAAATTACAACGGATTGATGGAAAGTGTAAAGAGGTACAAACAAAGATGGAAATAGGACAAACGGACGAAGCATACAAACCAACCAGAATGAATTTTAGGAATATAGAACCGTATAGCAAAAATATAGGCGACCCGGGTGGAGATACATTATAGAAAATGTAGAGAGATTGGTCAGATGGGAATTTTTGTGTAAGAAGCACTAGAACAGGAATCAGATATTGAAAAGGATATCGTATACTTATAGATAGGTTAGAATTAGCATTAAAGAGTCTGAAATATAATAAGGCACCAGGTATAAATAATGTGAAAGCAAAAACTTTAAAAGCAGCTGGACAAACAGTACCAGGACGTCTCTTCCAACTTGTAACTTATATGTATGAGAAAAACGAGATACCCAAAGATTTCAAATGTAAAATCATTGTAACTATACTAAAAAGGGAGGTGCAGATAGACGTGGAAACCTTCCAACGGTAAGTTCAACAACATACGTGTCAAAAATATTATTTAGAGTTGTACAAAGACGGATAGAAAAACGAACTGAGGAAATATTAGGAGAAGATCAATTTGTGTTGCTATGCCGTTTTTTAATATGTCACTTTTTACTATACTATTTAACTTTAGGGAATTTTTTTACTCCGCATTGGAAAGCGTTCTTTGGCATTTTTAATTTAAACTTCACGGATTAATAATTTGTATACGTTTGTTTAATACAAGGTTGAATATAGCGTACAAAAGATTTGCAGAATTAAAGCTCTGCAGGGTAAAAATCAATAATTTAGTAACGTACATTGATTCAATTTATAGAATGCTAAAACAACCAAGGAGTTCAAATGATAAGCATTTAGGGGAGATAATCTTTTCGGTGAAGGCTAGAATACGTACAAAAACATTTCAGAGTATTGTCCAACGGACAAGTACAAAGTTAACAAACAAGACAATCTGGCAACAAATCAATAAAATTAAGGGACAGAGAATATATAAAGTAACTGAGTAAGATGTAACATAAAGCAGGTGGCTGGCTATATGACAAATAGTTTTCAAGCGCGTGACAGAAGAGTGTGTTTTAAAATTAAATAAGCAGGACGGAAATGCAACATGTTTGTGAACGGGATTAATTTATCAAGGCGCACGTGTAAGTAGGGCACTAACCGTAGACGACATGGCAATAGTGGGACTATAAGAAGGACGGAAAAAATGCGGTAGATAAAGATAACAGTAGAGGGGAAATAAAGTCGACCTTGTAAGTAGGAAAACAAGACAGAGACAATACAAGGCGATTGTTAGAGCGTGAGTGAAATAAGATATAGACGCGGACACAAAAGGTGTGCTTAGGATTTGTCAGAAGGAACAGTAGAGGGACGGTTCTACACGGAAAATACAGACGGTTGACCAGTTTAATTAGTTGGAGTGGTGAAATTCCTAGTTTTTAAACTTCGTTACGTATGTTTGCCTCTCTTATTTTAGCTGATTTTTTGATTCACTTCGCTTACATTAAGTATCGTTGAGAAGACATCCTAGCTTAAAAACCGGGTGATAGTGTAGTCCGTCGTTTATTTTTCAGTGTTATAAAAGCACAAGCAGGTGCAATTGAAGTAAACAGGCTGAATATATTTGTATAAATAATTATAACGGGTACTGCTGGATGTTACTGAGGTAAGCGATTAAATTACTGGACGTTAAGTGGAGTTTGGACCCTGGATGGGGAGCTGTATGGTAGGCATCCACGAATCGTTGGGGAAATTGGATGAACGATTCCAGATGGAATGGTGGTTTTAGTTAGGAAGCAGACGTTGGTTGTAGTTCAGGAACGTGAGCTTGATGGACGTCATCTACTGAAGTGGTGATTCCGAAGAATACTCAAGGTAACGAATTCTTTGTATTGAACTGTGGTGCTGGTGAAAATTTTTTGAACTGAAAGTGTATTTGATTAACATGTGGAAAGAGACTTGTCTATTTTAAAATCTGAGCGTGTAAATAAATAAATAAAAATTTTATTTGATGTAAGGAGTAAACGGGTCTTTAGCGTAATTTAATGATGCAATTTGTCACGCATACAGAATAAAAGGGGTTTATACTGAACTCATCATAAACCTGGGAAAAGTAAATTTAGGGTTTCAGGATATGCCCATTTACTTTTAAATGAAATGATTAAGTATAAGGGAACATAAAATTCACGAGAATTTAGATTGAACTGAAGTGTGAAATATTTTATTGTAAATAATTTGTAAATATGGAGATTGCGTGAAACATAATTTATGTCACTTGAATAAAAGGGTGTATGTTTTGTCGAAAGACTTTATTTTTGTGTCTTTTTTTATTTTTGTTAATATAAAGGTGTAGAGAGAGAAAAGAGAGAGAGAGAGAGAGAGAGATGAGTAGCCAGGGAAGGTTAGCGTGGAGAAGCATAAATTGTTTATTTAGGTAAAAATTGGAGGAGTTTGGTTTTGAGTTCAGCTAGGGTAAAAATTCATAAAAAGCAAACCGATTACCAAGAGCACACAATAAATTTTGACAGCCTAACAGTGGGGCACGATTTAGGGCTTCTTTCCAAGTACACACGATAATATATATATATATATATATATATATATCTATATATATATTGCTGTAATATTCGCTCCACGATTGGGCGTGTCATACAATTGCTATGATATCGCCTTTGGGATTTTTTCGCCCCTTCGATGGGTGTCATAAAATTGCCATAAAATTTGCCCCACGATTGGGCGTACCATAAAATTTGATATAATATAAAATGCCTTATCGAGCCCTTACGATGGGCGTACCATAAAATTGCTATGAAATTTACTTTAGGATTTTACCCCGACTAGCTCTCTGAATAAATCTTATTTTAACCTTTAAATGAATTCAAATAAAGCAGTTCTAGAACACACAATATAATAATTGACAATATGTATAATATTGTGTAAACTCAAAATGTTCCCTTTTATAAAATATTTACATACCAAATTTATGCTTTTTTGAAAGCCAGCAAAAATATCTTTTAATTACACTCAAGTACCTTCGAACCTTCCAAGTTGCTTTTCCCTGTTTTTATATTTTCCAAATGACCTTTTTGATGACTCTTACAAATATACAATATATAGCAAATATTAAATTTGAAAGTCTTCCAATAATAAAATGTTTAAAAATCGCTAACCTGGAATGGTTTCTGGAGTTCCATCATAGTCTGTGGTTTGCATCCTTGTTGTGTCCGCTTTACTTATTTACCAAAATTATCCATTTTTGATTTCTGGTATTTTAGATTTGCGTTAAGGCTTAGATCTTGACATGAACATTGAGTCGTATTAACAAAATTGTCTCCACAAAATGTCATCAACAAAATGCCGTCACAATATAAGAGTTGCCTCCAATAAAAAACGTCCCAATAAAAGAAATCTCCAATAAAAATTTCTTCCAATGAAAGTCCTGTTTTGTTAAATATTAGAAATAAATTTAATTAATTGTTTAACTTACGTCTATTTGTAAATTGGCTTATTTTTCGTCGCACAATATTTTTGCACTTTCAAATTTCATTTATTGAATTTTTATATCACTAATTACGTAAGTTTTTACGGCATTCGAGCATACTTGGTGCTTGGTTGAATATGGACTAAATGTTGTTCATTTTCTACTGTATATACAAGCCCCCCCCCTAGATTTCATTGGCGTGTTTATAATCAAGCCTCGTACTTTGCCTTATCTGGCAGAACTCGGAATTTTTACAAATTTCTTAGTTTAATTCTTCGACGAAATGCTCCATCGATCACGTAAACGCTCAGTATATTACAGTATTATAATAGGATTTCCAATTTTTGGCTTTTATCAAGTCACGTATTCAATGTTTGTCAATTGAAAGTCTGCCATTTATCATATAATTGACCGCTTTATTTATTCGTTTGTTACAGAATGTTCGTTTTCTGAACAAATGTGTTGTTTCTAGTCACGTAACGATTTTCTAATAGTGAATTATTAAGATGCGTTTGTATAATAATTACGTTGAAATTTTCGACGCAATTATTAAATATTTGCAGTGCCAATTTGTCTATGTTTCCCGGTAATTTAATTTTATGCAATTAGTTGCTTTTTAAAATCTTATCTTTACTTGTAACTTATACTTAAACATATTTATACGACGCACACATTACTATTCTAATCAAATGATATCGGATTTTTACTAAAGGAGCTTCTTTCTCATGCATTTAGTTACATATCTTTTATATACAGTGTCCTCGCAGTTAACTTTTTGTGGAATAGTCGATTTACTCTTATAATTGCTGGAATTATTTGATTTTCTTAAAGTTAAGGTTGTTTATATCTATCCTACGATCTCTATGACTTAATCTACTCTAAAGCTACCCTATTATCATAGCAATATATAAAATGCTGTGTTATTCTCGCCCCACGGCTTGGTCGATTATAAAATGCTGTGATATACCCCTTATATTAGGCCCCACGCTTGGGCATGTCATAAAATGCCGTGTTATTCTTGCCCCTACGCTTTGGTGCACATAAGATGCTGTGATACTCCACCAGCCCCTACGATGAGTGTCTTAAAATGCTCTGTTATTTTCTTTATATTAATCAAGCACTTGTAAAAATGTTAATTTATAAATCTCTTTGCTTCGACTAGCTGATTCAATTAAATAAAGCAGTTCTACAATACACAGTATAAAGATTAAATATTTACAACCTTTTTAAATATCTTCCCCTTTTTAAATTATTTACATCTGTCAGATTTTGAGAAAATAAAACCAGCAAAGCGAGCTTTTTATTGTTACATTTAGAGGCCTATTGAAACGTTTCAAGATGCCTATTGCCTTTCATAAATTTATCTTATAACCCCAGTTTTGTCGACTCTTACATTTTGAATTGTTATTGAAATAAAACAGTTTATAGAAATAAATCATATCAAAATATCTAGCGTGGAGTGGTTCAGTAGCTTCTCTGCATCCCCAAGGCTTTTCGTGTCCAGTCTGAATGTTTAAGTCGAATTTGAATGTCGACATCCAACCAAAATACTATCCAAATCGTTATTAATGAGTTTATTCCAATGAAAGGTTTTTCATCTCCGTAATTAACGAAGCAGTATTAGAATATTTACCATTGTCAGAGATTACCAAATTAAATTAAGAGGCAGTAATCTCCAGAGTCTTCCTGACTCATATCCAAGATCGTATCTAAGAGTAGTACCCAAGACCGTATCTAGGAGCCGTCTGTAGCAGTACGGCTCGCTTACACAATTTTTACACTCTTATAAAAATGATTTCATTTTACTTTTAATTAACTATTTGCGTGAATATCTTAGCACTTTTAAGTATACTGACTACCCAGTTTCAAATATATACTCACTCGTTGTTCAATTGTTATCATATTTATAGCCTTGCCCCTTTGTTTGCGATTCGTTGATTCCACGTGCTGGGCGACACCAATTGTGTTATTTTGAAAACTTTACCAATTGTGTAGTTTAATTGCATGGAAGAACGCTCAAGTGGTCACGTAATTCATTCACATACATCACATTTAATTCAGAAATTCTCGTGACCTTTGTTCATCAAATCACGTATTATTGTTGTTTGCTTTATTCTGATCTAAATAGAAATAAATTTGGTGTTTGTTTATTTCCTAGTTAAGTTGGATTTTTAAACAAATGTAATACTTTTCTATCACGGACGCTTCTTAAATAACGCATAATTTCTGCCTGCGTATATGATGATGTATTAACGCACTTGTTGAATATTTATGTAGCTAATTCATACAGGTTTCCTTTTCATTCAATTTCGATGCATTTTGTTACATTTTTAAATTCTTATCTTTGCCCGTAGCTACTCTTGGATATGCGTTTAATTGCTTGTACTGTTATATACAGTGTGCTCTCAACTAACCATATTTATAATGACCTATTTACTCTTCCAATATCTGTAATTATGTGCTTTGGTTATTTGGAAGTTTCTTTTGTTTATTCTACGACCCATATGATTTAATCTACCCCTAAATTAACCCTATAATTACAGTAATAAATATATATATATATATATATATATATATATATATTGCTGTGATAAGGGGTTGTTTAAGGGTGCACGTTATAGTAAAGGTCGTTCAGGAATGAGTAATTAGAATAGGCAGCAGAAAACTGCACTTATTTAAGGAAATAATTAAGAAATAGACATAGTTTGTAGATAGTAAGTAGTCAACACCCTGTATATAAAGTAGAAATAGTTTTTGGGCGACGCAGGTAAACATAGGAAGACGCATAGTTGGCGTAGGAATGAGAAATACATGTATTAAGTAGATAGTAAATATTAAATACCCTGTAGATAAAGTTTAGTTAATTTAGGTAAAACAAATAAGGATATTTTTCAGTGGAAGCACGCGTATATTTAGGAATAAATGATAAAGTGTAATTAGACACGCATTAAGAAAAAGAGTTCCAGACGACTAAATTAATACGGATATAGAAATAGAGTTTCAGGCAGTTAATATAAATGCGTACAAAGATCTAACCAATTTGATAAGAAAAATGATTAAAAATTGCGTGAATCACATGTAAACATGAAAATTTAAAGTCGAGTTGCATCAGTTGTTTATGGAAAAGCAAGTAATCTATCAAAATACAGCATGTTGATAACGAAAGACAGCTGCGGGCAGGTTGTGATTATGGGGAATCGTGGAGCATTACATCAGAAACTGCTCTAAATGAAATTATTTGATTGGTCAGAAACAAGCGACGAGTTCTAGACCATACCCACGGATGGAGTGGGAATTCGAGAATATATTAGCAAGCACCTTGATAAGAAAGTCAGTTTTGAACTCAACGAAGGCCGAAATGCGTTGCCATTAAAACAAAGTAATACGTAATAACTATAAAAGTGAAATAAAATGAGTGCAAATATGAAGATTATAATTGCCGTTTAAACGGTTTCGAGGTCTGAGGGAAATAGACTATGATTCTGATGTTAAGGGAAAAATACAGTAATACAATTTAGATGTCCAGGAGAAAAGAAGAATAATACAATCTTAAAGTACAGGGAAGAAACAAACTACAATTTTAAGTCTGGGGCAAGAATGATAAAAGTCTAAGTTTGAAGAATTGAAATAAATTGGAGTGTATAATTTAATGGTGGTGGTCCATAGTGTAATGGCAATAATTTGAATGGAATCCAGAATTGGGAAGATCATTTTTATTGGAAGCGTCGATGTGAAAAGATAAAACCAGGTCAGATTTTTAGTTATAAGACATTTGTTTTCTATATAAATTTTATTTTATTTTAATATTGAATTTGCTAAATATGATATGCTTGTGAAAAGTCAACAAAAGAGGTTGCATACGTATAGAATGAGTAATATGATAACAGGTTTAGAATATTCTACACTTTGTTGGTAAAGATAATAAGTTTTTTTTGGTGACTGGGTTTTTGAGTACATACTAGATGGTTGTTAATAAATGAAATTTATAAGGTTAACTAATTTAAAATGTATTACAAATAATTTCAAAAGCTGTACATAACATATTGGTTTCATTATATAAAATCGAAATTTACTGAATTTTATAATTCCAAATAAATGCTAGCCGAGGTCATAAGATTTAAATAGTACAAAGGCGGAGCCACAAGTTGAATAGGAAATTGATAACCCGCAAGGCGGTAACGTATTGAATTTTGCCATTGGTAGATAAAGTTGTTTAAAGATAAAGTCCAGTTGATAGCAATATCAAGAAGACAGCTGGAGGAGGAGATAATTACAATTAATAGTGAATATTAAAATGGTGGTCCAATAATTTAGAGTACGTAGAAAATTAATAAGGCGCACAACGAAGGGGATCAAGAATTCCAGTTCATAGTAATAAAAATAACAGCCCAAAGTAGGGGCAAGAAAATTCCGCGAATAGTATAGCAATATATATATATATATATATATATATATATACATATTGTTCAGCGCGGAGGGTCTTATAAATTTGTATATCGACTTACCTCCGCGATTTTTTGTTGTTCTAAGATGTAGTTCCTTACTCTTCAGCTAAGTGGACTGTATTCGAGGTTATAGTACGTGTTACTTTGCACTTGCACTGTGTTTTTTATGGGTTTATCAAATAAATTCACATTCAGCGGACTATGACTAACTCACGTACCGAACGAAGAACCGACTGTTCTGCTTCGATATCGATGAGAGAGTGTTTTTCGTCACTACCCTTAGTCCAACTTATTTACACATGCACAAAGGAATTTTTACGACAGGATGTAACGGGATAAAGGATGACAGCTTTAGGATTTGATTTACAACTAAGAATTTACGACTTAAAATTAACCGCGACAACGTGCGACAAAGAGACCACCAAAATAAGTATGAACTAACCTATTGTATATTTAAGAATAATTATATCTATTAACTAAGAAACCTACACCGACAAGCTTATATAAGTGAATATATGTATACATACCATTAAATATTAAGTATTTGGCAGTAAACATAGTTTCACTAAAGGACGTTTAACTAGCCCTTGGGCCGTCTTGATTGTAGGTATCCGAACGATACCGTCCCGACCAAGATGCAAATGTCTTTCATGGTAATCTAAGATAATAATTTCAGTCAACCGATGCGACCGAGGAAGCAAAATAAGAAATTTTGCATCATGCGACAACTTATAATTACGCAGGCGACCGCCCACCCTCAACAAATCACGACTATCTAGAAACGGACTAAGGCTACGAAGTTGTTTACTAACAAGTTTTCCAGTCTTAATATTTGCAATATCTTGGGCAAAAACACTTGTTTGAACTCTTTTAATCAATAAATGTATAGCCTCTTGCTGCTGAGCTAGAGACAAACCATCAGAATATTTTGAACGCAAATCTGCTGGACATTTAACATTACGAATGAAATGACGAATACATGTAATAATCCTACAAATTTTCTGCAGTTTTGAAAATTTATTCAACAACAAATCTAAGAAATTCTCAGACATAACGACTGTTAACGACAAAGTACGATATTCGACGTCCATCTGAGATGAGTCGATAAGTTTTGGCAGCGATGTTACTGGTCATTCTTCCTTACGACGCACTAACCAGGTAGGTCCTGTCGACCATAATGGATGATGAACCAACTCTGAAGCCAAAAGTCCACGTGAGGCACAATCCGCAGGGTTATCCTAGGACTTAACATGAAATCATGAGGATGGAGGAATACGTTCTTGAATATGCGAAATGCGATTGCTAACGAATGTCTTCCACTTAGGCGAGGAAGACCGAATCCAAGACAAAACAACAGTAGAACTTGACCACGCGAAAATATTACTAAAGGATGAAATATCTGTATAAGTATTTTTGACGAAATCTAATAAATCTGCCAAGAGTACGGCAGCACACAATTCGAGACGGGGCTATGAAACGCGATTAGTAAGAGCAACCTTCGATTTTGCGCATACTAATATATTACCTTCTAAATCGAACGAACGAAAATAGATGACAGCTGCATACCCAGCTTCAGAAGCATCACAGAATCCATGCAACTCCACCCCTTTAAAATTATGACATACAATGCGACGCCAAATCTCAATATTCGAAACCACTGGCAATTCACGCAAAAAATGTTTCCATTTTCTTACGACTTCCAATGGCGGCTCTTGGTCCCAACCGAAACCTAAAAGCCAAAGATCTTGAGCTAAACGTTTAGCGAAAACTACTACGGGTGCTATCAAACCCAGAGGATCAAAGATTTTTGCGATAGCCGACAAAATATTACGCTTAGTGCAAGTGCGCTCTTTAACGTCTAAGTTGTATAAAAATGCATCTGTAAGAGCGCGCCACGAAAGGCCAAAATTTTTTATTGAACCACTATCTTTATCTTGAAATGTAATTGCGTCTGAACTGGACAGGGACTCCCTCAAGTTGGACATCACTTCCAGGCAATTACTACTCCATTTTCTTAATTGAAAACCACCACTAGTGCAAATACTATTCAATTCACCAATTTATTGATTAGCAGCTTCAATCGAATTGCATCCAGTGACTAAGTCATCAACATAGGTATCGCTCGCCAATACCGATGACGCAAAAGGAAAATTAATTGATTCTAACCTTGCCAATTCTTGAACAGTACGCAAGGCCAAAAAAGCGACGACGAAACTCCATAAGTCGCAGTATTTAATTTAAAGTCCATAATAGGATCCGACGGAGAAAATCTTCAGACGATACGTTGATAATCACGATGAGTATCTTTAACCAAAATCTGCCGATACATTTCTTTGATGTCAGCTGTAATTACGATAGGATGTACACGAAAGTGCAATAAGAAAACTGCAATGTTCGTTTGCAGAGCAGGGCCAATAGCCAAGCTATCATTTAACGAACTTCCAGATTGATCCGGACACGAAGCATCGAAAACCACACGCAATTTGGTGGTAGTACTATCACGCTTATGTACAGCATGATGGGGAATGTAATACATTTTCTCATGAACCGACGAATTTATAGGCGATTTCACTTGAACCATGTAATCGCTTTCCAAATAATCCTCGATAAATTTTTTATAATCCGAATACAATTCAAGATTTTTTAGCAAACGACGTTCTAACGACAAAAATCTTTTAATACAAATCGATCTCGTACTCACAAATGAGGGTTCAGAAATTTTAAAGGGCAAGGACACTACAAAACGACCGTCCCCGTTACGTCTATAATTTTCCACAATTTGATTTCACACTTTTCTTCTTCAGGAGAAATGTGTTTCTTGAAGGGAATATTTTCTAATACCCAAAATCGACGAATATCGCTGTCTAAGGGCTCAACAAAAGCACACAACGACGTAATAGAACTATTCCGGGAAACGACCTTTCCCGTTAAAACCCAACCAAAGGTTGTTTTAATAGCAACTGGCTCGTTAGCGACACCCCAACGAGACACGTTCAACAAAACCTGAGCGAAGATTCCCGCTCCGAGTAGCATGCCAATTTTACCAGGAATATTAAAATTAGGATCAGCTAAGGTAATTGATTACAAATGTTAGGTAAAATATAACACTCAATTTCATATGCTGGAGACCGTGCTGCCGAGGGGCCGACTACACACGATAGTTGTCACGGTA
>JARFIW010000173.1:0-17633 GCA_036346225.1 Platerodrilus igneus | reverse complement strand
GGCTTATTAAAGCCCGGCCCGGCCCGGCCGAGACCATCCCTAATGAATTTATCTCTATCTTTTTTACAAATATCTTTGCTTCAGCAGTTGTGTATTTTATATTACCAAATGTTTTACAGCATCTTTTACGCCACTTTACTTAATTTATTTCAATATTGTATGAGAAGAGCTAGCTTGTTCAATATGTTTAATGGCAAAGCTTTACATATGTATAAATGTATTATATTTGTTGCGATTGTGTCGTAGTGTATGCAATCAACTTTGCTATTATACAGAAGGGAAAGTTCCCCCGAGAATAGTGACCATTTTAAAGGACGCACTTGGTAAATAGATATTCCATGCTGACCCTCTTAGCTTCAAACCATTCGGCAAGTATTGCTTCCTTTGACATACGAGATAGCTTTTCCGAAATGGAATGTGAATTCGTCCTGCAATATTATATATATACACACCCAACTGAACACATCTTTTAAAACTCGTCACTAAGCACGAATCTAGTAAAACACAACTCATAAAATCAACCATTCGGGATTGAATTGATTGATATACAACAACACTTCAACACCTCCACTATAATCATAATGCGATCATCATCGCCCCCTAACACGTCATCATAAGTGTTCATACATACTCAATGGACAATTGAATGAATTTTCTTGTAATATAGGGTCGCGCCCTCTAATGGCATAATGGTACAATCGGCGTTTCATGATTCAATTTAGATTTTTTTAGCTATGACGATTATTTGACGCCTGTAATCACTCACACCCTGCAAGTACATAATGAAATATGGTCCCCGTCGGGAATAAAACGCAAGGGACACTCTAATGTTCTAAAATTAAATAGTTTAACTTCAATAACTTTCTCCCAATGAGACTTGAAGTGTTTAAAGCTACCCCTGTATCAATTAATATTGTCACAGGCTATGCAGGAAATTCGGTTTGACACATGTTAGATGTGAAGCAGAGCATGGGAGATGATTTATTAGGTTTTTATCAATATTTACTCTTGTATGCAGTCTAAAAATGTTTAGCAAGTTGATATGGCATGTTCAACGGCATTCCAATCGAGTGCAATTTCAAAATATTATTAGAACGTTTCAAATTCCACAATCTTATCGATAAGTACAAATAAAATAATGTTTCAGACTACATTGCTATGACGACATAAAAATAATGAATGGTAGTCGCAGCATTCATGGTGCAAATTTAACAACCCTTAAGTTCAAGCAACTATTGATAAAGGTATAATTCGCATTCTGGTCTGCTGTTTGTTTATTCATTTTCCGAACACAATTTACATGGAATTTTGAAAATTAAATAATACATTCTATTGTGAAATAATAAAATAATGAATAATTGGCGTATGATACTGAAGCACTATATAAAGTAAACCTATTTCTTCTATAATACCTCGAACTTTATAAAATTCTGTTGTGAAGTTAATTTACACAACTTAAAAGTACATCTATAAAAGCCCACAAACGACATTTAAAATACAAATTTTTGTATTACCTCAATTTAATATATTTAACAATTAGAATAAACTATTCAGAGAGAGAGAGAAAGAGAGAGAAAGAGAGAGAGAGAGAGAGAAAGAGAGAGAGAGGAGATTAAGGTAAGTTGTTACATGCCAAATTGACTATGTAGCATTTCTAAATTTAGTTATAATTTATAAGTCAATTGCGGTCGCGTTTTTTAAATGTATAATATTATTGTCGCCGACAGTCGCGCCTGCGCAAAGTAAATGCGGGGGTGTGCGAGTGTCGAAAAGTGGGATTAGGCCACGAGGCGCGAACCAAGCAACAACTATCTGAGGTGTGTGTGTGTGTGTGTTTTCTTTTAGAAATAGGTATGTAGGTTCCCTGTACTTTTACCTTTATTGTACTTGGTACCTTAATTCCTTCCGACCCCCTACGAGCGCAACAGAAGTTGCGTGAAGGACGGATGGCATTTTGAAATTTATCATAGCCCAACCCAACCTACAAATCACCGCTGGACCCTGAGATTTAAGTTCTGAGATGCCAACACGTAAGTAATTTGATCGGTATATGTTATAAAATGGCGGGAAATATGCCGTGTAATTATAGCAATGGCGCATACGCGTGTTCGTTGAAATAAAAATCTGCTTATAACCTTTATGGTAACTTGAAAGACCTTAGCTTTGAAAATGCTAATATTTTTTTAGAAAACTTAGTTTATTCACTCAAGCACCTGTAATTAAAAAAGTTTAATTTCTAGTGACTTTTTATAAAAAAAATATTTTAATTTGGCAACCACCAAATTTCAAATTATTTTTAGTTATTTTTTTCTTATTTGGTTGGTACCCTTGCAAGAAGTCTGATATCAATTAAACTTGTTGAAACTGTCACTTTAAATAGTTGTTTTTTTTACCTCCTGCTAACTTGACCATGCTCTTTTAAACCTAGTGTAATTTAAATTTCCCTTACAAAAATAGTGCTGTTTATATTTGAAATGTGTTTGACAATTACTACCTAACCTAACTTGTGAGTGAACTGAAATATGTTACTTTAGATGTAAATTATTTATCCAGTAAGTATTGTTAGTTATAGATAACTTACTACTGTAATTGCTTCATTTGTTATTCCTTACCTTAAAAATTCTTTAAAACTACATTAAGTTTAGTTAAATACTTATCTTGACTTAAATAATTAACTAGCTTTTATAGATCCTTTTTAGAAAAAACTTATTTCCATACAAACTAGTATTCTCTATTTGCTTTAAACTTATCTCGGTATATTTATCTAAATATAGCAACATGACGAACTCATTACATCTTAAGTCGCCCGAAACAACCTTCGAACTTGAATCACGCAGTATCCAACCTGCGTCGATTCAAAACGACAGACGTTTGCAATTAAAGGCCGTACTACCACAGGATGCTGACGGACAATTAATCTCTAGTACATTATTTTCAGATCTATAACAAAATACCTTTGAGATCAAACAATCCCTAGATAATATTAATAATATAGTTTATAGAACAAATCCAGTAGTTACAGATTTAGAATTAAAACGTATCCAAAACTTTAAACCGTTCTCTGCTGACTCAAATGCTAATTAATTTTTCTACATTTCATTTCTTTAATGGTCTCCCAATTGTTTTTGTTCCCGTCCTGAATTTGTTACGTATATCTATTCGTTTCTTTTCTCATACAGCGTTTACCTTCTGCACTTTTGCCTTATTTACCTCATTTTAGTTATCTTTTTGCTGGCTATTCATTCTCCCCTTGAATTTATTGTCAGCCATATGTCTGTTTATTATTTAGGTTCTCCAACGTCACTCTGTTGCTTCATCCAATCAATCCTGGCACCTTTCCGGCATCACATTATTTTGTTTTTTTAGCATTTATCTTACGTTGTTTAATTTCGTGGTGATTGTCGTAACTGGTTGGAGTAACTCATTGAATTGTTATGATTGGTTTTAGCTGATGTTGAGTGGATGCTTTTTTCTTTGGATACACATATTCCTTTGTAAGAAACAGTCCATATTCGCAGTTACAGAACTAGGAGTTCCCATTCCATGCGTTTCTTCCTCTGAATTATTACAGTCGCTGACTTTATTCTTTATTAATACTTGCTTTTTTTTCTGTAAAGTCATCAGAACATATAAACATTTTTTTTGTATTTTACTTAACTTCGTGGTGATGGGCTATCGCTTTTTATTGGTATCTTATTGAATTCTTGGTTGTTGGAATAGTTAGTTTTTCTGTGGGAAGTATCTGCAGTGTTACCTTTAAGTTGCTTGTTTCAACTTCTTGTCTTATCTTCTTATCGCAGTGGATGCGCTCGTTAGTAATTTTTTAACTTATTATGTGTCTTAATTTGTCTACTACATAAGAGTGGTTTTTTCTTCACTCCGGACTACTGACTACATTGGCCAGTTGAGTAGTGCTTTTCTATTCACCTTTTTCTATCGCTGTTGCTCAAAGCGAGCCCTTCTTCTATTCTCTTCCACCTGGAGGTCACTAGCACGTTGCAAAAATGCCTACCTCCCTCTTTTTACATTTCCTATATATCTATCGCCTTTTTATTTCCGTTAGTCACCGTGTGGTCGCGCGGGGGGTTTTCATAAATATCTGGACCACGTGTCTGGAATATTTCGTGAGGTCATGCGGTGGTACTGTCAGCCGCCGGTGGCCGCTAACAGTATTTATGTATGAGTGTATGTATGTGTGAGTGTAAGTATGTATGAGTACCTTACCAAACTCGATCAACGCCGGGTGCAAGAATGCACCCACATGCCTTTCCGGTCCCTCGTACCGTTTTAATCAACGGGTCTGCTTCACAGGTCTCTCTCTTTTAGGGGGTGCGAGTACTTTCCCTACGTAACAGCTTTGAGGAGCCACTCTCCTTTGTACCTTTACGATGAAGGACAAAACGGCTTGGTATGCTGGAAATTCTACGCTATATTTTTAAAGCTTATAGTTGTAGCGTGCCTTGGCGTACTGGGACGTTTCGTAACCATCTATTGTTATCTAGTTATATCTTAATATCTTTATCTTACCTATTATCTTTGGTAATAACTTGAGACTTTGTCTTACTTTTTTTTGTTGTCCTACATTTGATATTTATGATCAGACGTAGAAAACTTTTGAGTATTGAGTGAAGAAGCTAACCTGATGGTAGCAATGTAATTTGTTAGGTTAGAAATGTAAGGAGTTAGTAAGATGGTACTGTTGGTAAATTTGTTAATTCACAACCATGTCACTAAAAAATTTTGATGTGTACTGTTTATTAAGCCAGAGTACCAAAAAATAAAAAATTTGTTAAAACGTATAGTAACTTGCTCTCTTCGGCATTTTGAAATTTGGGCATTTTCTTGCCACAGTAGAAACAGTTAAAATGCAATGCTTATGTGCGTGTGCACTCAAAAAAGCTGTAAAGTTAGCTTTAGGTTATTGTAGCAATGTTAAGAGACTTGTCGCACTTGTATTTGGTTGTAGTAAAGTGTTTTGTGCTCTCCAACAAATTCGTGTTGTCGATTATAACTGCGCCACATCTAAGACTTGTGTGTGCATTTATAGATGTAGTTAGATAATGGAAAAACCAGGTGGTGCCTAAAATAAACATGTAGTAGAATGTAAGTTAGTTCATATGTAAGTAAGGCTATAGACCTTAAGCTTCTACCGTGCTAAAAGTTTCTTTTCCTTTTTTAAAATTTTTTTTATGGCTTTGTTGCTATAGTTAAGTGCCAAATTGGATATGTAGCATTTCTAGATTGAGTTATAATTTATAAGTCAATTGCCGCGTATTTTTAAATTAATAACATTAACTTCCGTCGTCGCTGACAGTCGCGCCTGCGCAGAGTGAATGTGGAAGTGCGCGAGTGTCGAAAAGGGGGATTAGTCTACGAGACGTAAACCAAGCAACAACTATCTGAGGTGTGTGTGTGTGTGTTTTCTTTTAGAAATAGGTATGTATGTTCCCTTTACTTTTACCTTTATTGTACCTGGTACCTTAATTCCCTCCGACCCCCTACGACCGCAACAGAAGTTACGTGAAGGACGGATGGCAATTTGAAGTTCAGCTTGGCCTAACCCAACCTACAAATCACCGCTGGACCCTGAGATTTAAGTTCCGAGTTGCCACCACGTGAGTAATTTGATTTTACTTAAATTGTGCTTGCAAATTTGACTTCAAAAGCTATTGCATCACTCGTAAAGCGTGGTCGGTATATGTTATAAAAAGGCGGGTAAAATATGCCGCGCGTGTAACTATAACCAAGTCTTCTATTGAAACAAGTGTTAGTATTGTATTTCTCAATTATGATAGTAGATAAGTTACATTCGATCTGCCTAAGAAACGGTTTTCGTATGGAATCTAACACAGGAAATCCTAAGTCCATTCGTGTTATTTCTGTTTTCTTCAAGGTCATTCATTCGAAAATCACGTGACGTCATCATGGACAGCATCGCTTCCACTTTTTAAGTTCAAAGTCGATTCTATACCACTACCACCTCCCTATCGTCGCTACCAGTGGGAGAGCGCGTATAGTGTAGATGTCATTCATTGAATATTATCAACACTAGGTAGGAAAAAATGAAACACTGAATAAATAAACAAAATTTATTATACAGCCTATACATAGGAATAGTCGATATTTGTCTTCTAACAATATTATCATCTTATGTATAAGTATATATAGTCTGTAATAAAGAATAATAAAGAATAAAATTACGTTTAATGATTATGTTAGCTGAAGAGAAGATGTTGTAGAAGTAGATCTAGATCGAACATTTAAAATTCGGTCCAAGAGTAAAATACTTTATAGGTATACATACAAGATAGAATTAGTTTAATGTCATTAAATTGAGGAGGTGGTAAAGATTGATGGGCTATACAAAAAACCTATAAGGTATTTTACTCTTGGACCGATTTTTAAATGCTGGATCTAGGTCTACTTCTACAAAATCTTCTTTTCAGCTAACATAATTATTAAACGTGATTTTATTCTTTATGCCAGACCTTTTTATCTTCTTGGTAACGCCGAATTTTTAAGTGTATGTGCTTTTGGATATGATTCATCCTCTGCCACTAATCGTCAGAATTCAGTCTTCTCTTCTTGATTTGCTTTATAAATCCGCGTGACATACATCTTTGATCGTAATCCGATAGTCTGTCATAAGTCGCCCATTATTTTCATCTTTCATCATGGCCAATACTTTCTTGTTAGGTAGAGGAATCTCATAAATATTGTTGGAAGGATAGTCTAATGTATCAAAACGTTGTGGACGATATCACGTCATTGCCTCATAAAGATCGTGATTTATAATTTTGTAGATTAGATTATCGATGTTGGTGTAGAGAATAAGGCACCCGAATTCAAAAACAGTTTTCATATATTTATAGTGGAAATTATAAATAGTCTATTTAGCTATGCACATGCCAATATACAGGATGTTGCGAAACTCGTGGATAAAATAGTAGGGAGTGGTAAGGGGGGCAATTTCCTACAAGCATAACCATATATGTTGTAACCAATTGTTCACGGTTTCAAAGTTAATGCAATTTTTATATTTTTTGTAGAAATCGTGCAGAAATGGCGTCTAATAATTCTTAATAAAAAGATGCTAACATTTTCAACGTAATTCTTTTTTTGTCGTATAGGCGAAAGTAAAATCTGTCATAAATGGCAACTTTCCCGAAACATACATCATCTCAAAAGGAAATTAAGATGTTTTGCCGCATGTATGTAGTATGAAAAATTCTGCCGCCTCGATCCCCAGATCTCAATCCAATTGATTACTTTTTGCGGAGATATTTGAAAGACATAGCTTATACTACAAACATGATAAAAGAAGACCTTTTTAGAAAACTGCAGTTATAAAGAGAAAAAATTGCTAGGCTTTCTGGTTTTGAAACACAATTTTTTGAAGCGGTGTTGTTTATGCATTCCAACAGGTGACCGAACATTTGAAAATTTTTGTAATTTTTTATTTCCAAAGACATAAATCATTTAATTAATGCTCGCGTTTTATCTAAATTCTCACACAGCTAATTATTTGAATTTTTCAATAAAAGTGGTGTTCTTAGGATTGGACTAAAATATTTTATTAGTTTAAGTTATACCTCTAAAGAAAGGGGATAAACTGAGGAATTTTTCATGATAGGTGTGCACTTTTAATTAGTAATACTATTTTTGAGTAATTTATATTTGAAAAGCACGTAATATTTTTCATACTACATACATGCTACAAAAAATCTTTATTTTTTTTTGAAATGATGGATAATGTTTTTGAGAAACCTTGCATCATAATGTTCCACATTATTCGAGTAACATTCTAGAAAATGGATAGTTTGTATACAAAGAAGCGTTTATCGAAAAAGATTCATACCGAAATTCATTCATTGATTACATTCGAAGTGATTCGATTCTGAAATTTAAGTCGCGAGCTGTTGCTATGCGAAGATAGTATTTGAAGTATGCAGTAAGCATAATGTAATTTAATAGTTGCAAGGTTGCAATGAATATAAAAGTGATGTTTTTTTAACGCAAATTACATACAAAAAAATGGAATTATTAATTACGATGAAAAAGCAAAATTCTTCGACATAACGCTATTTAATAAAAAAATTTTTTATTACATAATTGAAAGGGAGATTTAATCAAAAAATGTACGGTGGTAACTGCTGTTTGAAACGAGGATTTTAATCTTGTAAGCTGATTTGGATATCAATTTAAAATAAGAGGATTTTTATTTACGAGGAGCATTTTTGTGGATTCTGCAAGTGTTATTTTTAGATTTATTTGTAACTGATATTAGAATATTTGTATCTAGTTTAAGATAATTTTTTTGTGTAAAGGATTTTACCAAGAGTTTTGTGTTCAGAGTTCAAACTACTCTGACCTTTTAATAGATTATCTGTCAACGATTTTTTGTCCAAACACACTTTACAAGCGTGACAATAAACATAACTAGGTAAACCATCCATAAAAGAAATTTTGTTTTGTAAATATAAAATAAGGTAAGCATCAACTTTTTTTGAAATAATTACTTCCTAGAAATTATTTTGTGTTTGAAAAACAATCTTGTAAATGTTTTAAATGCTTATGTATGAGAGAAAATATTTCATACTGTATAAATGCTTTGAAATATTGCGGAGTTTGATTTTATTTTGAAAACTACGTCAATTCCGTTGAGCTAGCTAAGCAAAATTATAAAGGAAGGTAAGTGAACAATTTCAAGTTTACAAATTGCAGTATCTGTATTACTGCCTTTTTTTAGTGGCGCTCCAACGCAAGACCTTATCATATTACTCTTTTAGCGGCACCACAACGTACTGCGTGTCACAACAATATATATATATATATATATATATATATATATTGCTGTGATAAATTGCAATAACCCGATGCCCCCTTTTTGTGAAATAAAAAGGTTAAAATTTTCTTTTTGTAAATGTTTAATTTTAATTTTGAGTACCTCGGCTAGCTCAGTTTTAACCACGCACGGAGCTTGCGACAATACGACAACAAAGCCTCTAAGTTTTCCTTCAACCTCTACTTCCTGTTTCTTTAAACCAAAACACCATTAAGCACAATTACTATAATATTCTCAAAAATATTTACAATGATGAAATGTTTAAGAATTCTCTAAATAGAACTTTTTTTTATTAATTGAATAAAAGTTCTTTCAATAATTATTATTCCCAAAATTACTTAAAAAGCCAGCAAAAATCACACTTATTATTAGTATCTGAAGCCCTATGAACGATCACTACACTTCTTTCAAAATTTACGTAATTTATAACGCGTATAAAGAAAACGATCTTTGTTGACCCTTACATAAAATTTTTCATGAAAGCAATTTTTAAATTATTCAAATTAGAAATGTACAACGAAATATTCACAAATAAAAATAACAAAACATTCAGATTGGCTAACCTGTTGTTTCAAGCTCGAATTAGTCCCTGTACCAAATGCTCCCGTATTCAGCTTAGTGATTTAATAGTCCCAACGTTGAATCCAGATCTGCTGTAGATATGGTCTTCATTTTTCTTAGCATATGTTTAAATTATTTTAGCGTCCTTTGTTAAACTTCTTGGTCATATCCAGTAATTAATAATTGAACTAAATGCTAGTTGAATTTCCTTATTGGATCCAGTAATTATTCAGAGTCCTTTTTATTAATGTTAATATTAGAATTTAAATTAAAACAACCTTTAGTTACTTACGTTTTTTAAAGGGTTAAAACGACGAACTACTTTTAATTTTTCACAATTACCATTGTACTATTTATTACTTCACAATAAATCGTTTCTAATTTTTTCACGTAAATATTTTCTTTTAAATAATGTGGACTAAGCCTTAATTCATATTGAACTGATTTGTTTACAAATCCAAAACGTATTTAAAGGGATCGTCTATCTATTGACAAGCGCAGAGTTTACTATTATACGTGATTCTTAATATAATATGTATTAAATTATATGCGTTTTCTATTACGCATTTTTAAACCTTCTTGTTCAATTGAAATTCTTAGGGTAGTGATGATGCATTATTTATGCGTATTGTGTTTCAACTTTCGTTCACGTTGTCTTATGATTTGTTAAATCGTTTATTTAATCAAATCTTTTAAAGTATTTTTTATCTCTTAAATTAATTATGACTATGGTTTATATACAGGGTGTTGTCATTTACTTTCCTGCATACCGTTGTATTTCTTATTTTCTTCGTAGGAATGTCTAGTTTTTTGCGCCCTCATGTTGTTTTAATGAAGTGCACTATACTAGTGGTCATATCCATCCTTAAATGACCTTATTAACACAACAATATATATATATATATATATTGCTATGATAAAAGGGTAGTTTAAGGGTAGATTAAGTCATAGGGGTCGTAGGATACATATAAATAACTTTAACTTTAAGAATGTATATAAAGGATATTTGATCTAATGCATGAGAAAGAAGCTCATTTAGTAATAATTCGATACCATTTAATTAGATTAGTAATGTATGCGTCATATAACATGTTTAAATATAATTTACAAGTAAAGATAAAGTTTTAGAAACAACTAATTGCACAAAAAAAATAAATTATCGGGACACATAGATAAATTGGCATTCCAAATATTCAATAATTACGTCGAAAATATCAACGCTTCTATATGCAAACGCATCTTAATACGACATTAAATAATGACTAGAAATAGTACATTTGTTTAAAAAACCGACATATTTTAGTAACAAATAAACACCAAGCAGTTCAATTATATGATAAGTCTTGGACTTTTAAACGACAAACATTAAATACGTGACTGAATAAAAGCAATAATCGGAAATTCTAACAAAATACTGTAATATACAGAACGCTTACGTGATTGATGGAGCATTTCGTCGAAGAATTAAACCAGGGAATTTTAAAAAATGTCGAGTTCTGCCAGAAATAAGGCAAAGTACAATCCTTGATCAATAAACACGCCAATGGAAACAATTGGTGGGAAGAGCTTATAAATACAATAGGAAATGAATAAAGAGTTAGTTCATATTCAACCAAGCACAAACTATGATCAAACGCAGTAGAAATTTAAGTGATGAAATTAATTAGTAAAAAGTTAAAATTCAGAATAAGTGAAATTTTAAAGTGCAAAAATTGTGCGACGAAAAATAAGCCGATCTACAAATAGACGTAAGTTAAACAATTAATTAAATATATTTTTAATATTTAACAAAACACGGCTTTTGTCGATACCACTTTTGTTGATACGGTCTTTGTTGAGACAGCTTTTGTTGAGACGGCTTTTGTTGATGCCATTTTGTTGAGAGGGCTGTTATTGATGCCACTTTTGTTGATGTCAGTCGATGTTCATGTTGAAATCTAAGCCTTAACACAAATCTAAAAATACGTATGAAAATGAGATCAAAAGTGTACTCAAAGTTATTTCAAGGAACAATACCAGAAATCAAAAATGGATAATTCTGGCCAATAAGTAGAGCGGACACAGCAAGGGATGCAGACCACAGACACTATGAGGCAACTCCAGTGACCGTTCCAGGTTAGCGATTTTTAAACATTTTATTATTTAAAGACTGTTTCAAATTTAATATTTACTATACATTATGTATTTGTAAGAGTCATCAAAAAGGTCATTTAAAAATATGAAAACAGGAAACCATCTTAGAACGTTCGAAGATACTTGAAAGTAATCAAAAGATATTTTTGCTGGGTTTCAGGAAAGCATAAATTTGGTAAATGTAAATATTCTATCCAGGGGAAAATTTTGAGGTTACACAACATTGTACATATTATCAATTATTATATTGTGTGATTTTGAACTGCTTCATTTGAATTCATTTAAAGGGTAAAATAAGATTTATTATTAGGAAGGCGAGCATTCAGTAAGCTAGTCGTGGTAAACAAATAAAATATAACGTACAAATCGTGGACTTAATAAGGGATATCATATCAAATTTAATGACACGCCCAATCGTGTGGCAAATGCATAGCAATATAATGGCACCCATCGTAGGGGCTTGAAATCCAAAAAGGCTAAATCACAGCAATAAAACTGGTACATCCAATCGTGGGGCAAATCACAGCAATATATATTAATCAATTTATGTTTTCTAATCAATAGCGTAAGGTAAATCAACTCTGAAGCATTTTGGTGCAAACTTTTCGGTGCTATACAAGCAACACATGCAAAAAATAAGAATCAAAAACTATGTTTGGTTAAAAGTGTGTAGGACCATGAGCGGCGTTGCATTCGAATCTTCACATCGTTGAGATTTGTTGTTTTATATCCTAAATATGTGGAGCACAGAGACAAGGTCAAGTTCATGCACCTACAACAATATAGGTAATGATTAACTAAAACCTAGAAACATATATTTCATGAGATTGTATTGACAATTATTACAATGTTTTGTAAGTCATTTTGTTAAACCAACAAAAATTATGCAGTTTTGGAATTTTTGACTTCATCATCATTAGGTCTTCAGTCCTAGAACTGGTTAGACGCGTACCATCATTGTTCCCTATTCTGAACTAACCTACAGATTTCCTGAAATATGCACAGTTTGAATCTATAGCTGTCTGATCTAGGTCTACATCTACCTCTTTTTTCCTATCTCTGCTTGTAATATATCACATACTATTCCCCAAAAATTCCTTAGAACGTATTCCGCCCAACTATTTCTTTTTTTTCCCTTCTGTAACTTATTTGTTATCTTTGTCTGTCCATGCTATCGTCCTCATACATCTGAAGCACATTATTTCAAAAGGCTGCTACCGTTTCTCAGTTTAACAGAATGACCGCCTTCAATTTGTGTTGCGACCCGGGATCGGCCCTCCCAGGCAGCCAATACGCTTAACGTGAAATCAGCCGCCCAACTTCTATTGGTAAATTTTATATAAATTCAGTAATTTGGAATTGGAAAACATTTTTTAACATGTTTCTATTTATACAATTGAGAGGATGGTTATTAAAGAAGTGTGCGATTGCATTATTGAAAGGCTTAAGTAGTCGTTTTTATATTTATTTTGAGGGGAAAAATTCATTATGATTTAAGTTACCTCTTTGGTAGATTTTAACATGGTTCTGAGGCGACTCTATGGCGGGTTTACACTTGTCAGATACCAATGTTGTTCTATGAAGATTGTATATGGATCTGAGGCGACCCTATGGCGGGTTTACACTTGTCAGATACCAATACTGTTCAACGGAGATTGTATATGGTTTTGAGGTAACCTTATTGTGGATTTATACTTGTCAGATACCAATGCTGTTTTACAAGGATTGTTAATATGCTTATTTTTATGTAATTAGTTATTTTATGTATAAATAGAAATCATGTATGTAGGCTGTATTTCATGTTAATATTGCAAGGAAAACCCAGGAAAAACTTGCAATGCTACCTAGATATTGTGGGCATTTGATTTTCATTTGTTATTTCTTTTAGTAATGGAATCCATTGTTTACTGAAAGTCACAGATTCGTTTGCAACTCAGTTATTTTTATGTAGGGTTATATAAGCAGCTACTTTGATTTTGCGTTTTAGGTGGTTTTCTTCTTTTTCTTCTTTTCAGGGAGTATGTGTATTCAGCTCGTTCCCTTTCTATTGTTTTCTAATTTTATACCATATTTTACCGAGATTCAGTGAAGGAGGTTAAGCAACCTGTGGCTACCAAGATCCCCAACACTTAGACATTTGCCGAAATAATGGATTTTCCAGTAAATCCTTTCACACACTTAACATTATTCGAGAATATTGCCCAACCAATTCTTGTAGTTACTTATAATAATCATCATGTTTAAGCACAGTTATCTTTTCGTCATTAGTTTATCCATCTTGGGATTGGTTGGATGCGTACCTCCATTGATTTCTATTCTGGGCTAGCCTACACATCTCCCTGAAACCTCTACAGCCTACATCTTTTACTATCTGTGTGCAGTAGTCTAATCTAGGTCTGCCTCTTCTTCTCTTTTTCCTATCTCTGCTTCTAAAATATTCCGCACTATTCCCTCATGCCGTAGTATGTGGCCTATCATCCTATCTCTCCTATTTTTACCGTTTTCCACATATTTCTTTCTTCCCCTACCATTTTTAGTACCTCTTCGTTCTTAACTTTGTCTGTCCATGATATCTTCATCATACGCCTGTAACACCACATTTCAAAGGCTTCTACCTTTTCTTGTCCGCTTCTCCTACTGTCCAGGCTTCACAGCCGTACAGTGCTGTGCTCCCACATATGTTTTAAGCAATCTTTTCCTTGTTTCTATGTTTGTGGTCTTTGAGCACAGTAGTTGCTTTTCTTGTTAAATGTAGCACGACCTTGTGCTAATCTTTGTTTTATATCTTTTGTGCTTTTCCCATCTTGCGTTATTTGGCTTCCTAGGTACAGAAATCCTTAACCTCTTGTAAGTTCGTGTTAAATACTTGTATTCTTGTTTTTGATTTATTTTCCCCACCTTTGCAAACTAGAACTTTAGTTTTAGTTTTGTTAATTTTCATACCGTGTCTCTCTGTTAGAACCGTTTCCATTTCATTAAGAGAAGCTTCTAACTCTTCCTTGATAGACGCTAATACCGCTATATCATCTGCAAATCTAAGCATATCAATTTTTTGTCCCTGCATAGTAATTCCAAATGTCTTCCTGCATTTGACAGTATTCATTGCCTCTTCTATGTACAAGTTCAAAATCAATGGGGATAG
The DNA here is from genome assembly GCA_036346225.1 of Platerodrilus igneus. Classification (NCBI taxonomy): domain Eukaryota; kingdom Metazoa; phylum Arthropoda; class Insecta; order Coleoptera; family Lycidae; genus Platerodrilus; species Platerodrilus igneus. The sequence continues at coordinate 2,952 of JARFIW010000173.1, read as the reverse complement.
GGCACATCCCTGTCTCACCCCTTTCCTAATGTTTACTTCTCTACGTTCCTGCTCTAATTCTATTACTGCTGTTTGCTCTTTGTATAAGCTATGTACTATTTGTCTATCCCTATAACTCATTCCAATCTTTTGAGTATTTCAAACATTTTTTCCAATTTACATTGTCGAATGCTTTTCCAGATCTACAAACCCTATATACATGCTTTCCCTTTTTCTATTGTTTTCTCCATTATCACTCTCAGAGCTAAAATAGCCTCCCGTGTTCCCCTGTTTCGCCTAAACCCAAATTGGTCTTCTCCTAGTATTTCTTCAGCTCGTTTTTCCATTCGTCTTTGCACAATTCTAGTTAATATTTTTGACAACGTGTGCTTGTCAAACTTATTGTTCGAAAATTTTCACATCTATCCGCGCCTTTCTTTTTGGTATAGTTACTATGATGCTACGTTTGAAATCTTTGGGTATCTCGCCTGTCTCATACATATAGCTTACAAGTTGGAAGAGACGTTCTGTTACTGCTTGTCCAGCGGCTTTTAGAGTTTCTGCTTGCACCTTATCTGTACCCGGCGCCTTACCATTTTTGAGACTCTTTAATGCTAATTCAAACTCGTCTCGAAGTATAGGATATCCCAAGTCATCATTTTCAATGTCTGATTCCTGTTCTAATGCAGTTAGTTCCTCTCCTGCATATAAATTCCCTATATATTCTTGCCATCTACTTACTTTCTCTATGTTTTCTCAAATGACGTTTCCTCGTGCGTCCCTTATATTTTTGCTATACGGTTTTATATCCCTAAAATTCATTCTAATTAATTTGTATGCTTCGTCTGTCTTTCCTATTTCCATTTTAGTTTGTACTTCTTTGCACTTTTCATCAATCCATTGTTCTTTGCTTTCCTGCATTTTCGAATAATTTCCCATTTTATGGCTTTGTATCTCTGTTTTCCTGTTTCGTCTGATTTATTTTGTATTTTCGTCTTTCTTCTATTAAATTCACGATATCCTTTGTTATCCATGGTTTCTTATTTTCTTTTGTGTATACCCCAAAATATCTCTGGCCGCCATGTCTAGGCTGGATTTAATGTTATTCCATTCTGTTTCTACTTCCTTAGTTTCAGATATTTTCCCGATATCATTCAGCAATTCATTTGCCTTTTTTTCGATTCTTACTTGAATGTCTTTATCTTTTAGTTTCTCTAAGTCCAAGTGCCTTTTTCCGTTCCTTTTTTTCAGATTTTTAAATTTAAGTGCGGCCTTCATAATTACGATGTTGTGGTCAGTATCTATATCTGCTTCTGGGTAGCTTCTACAGTCTTTTACTTGATTCCTAAACCGTTGTCTAACAAGAATGTAATCTATTTGATATCGTCCTATATCTCCTGGCATCTTCCACGTATATTGTCTTCTAACATGATGTTAAAAAAATGTGTTTGTGATGATTAAATTGTTCTTGTCGCAAAATTCTACCAGCCTATTTCCCCTGTCGTTTCTCGTGCCTAAACCAAATAAACCTACTACCGCTCGTTCCCTACCCTCACCTACCACAGCATTAAAATCCCCCGTAATTATTAAATTTTCATGTCCTTTTACGTATCTTAATATGTCTTCGATATCTTTGTAGATGGCTTCTACCTCTTCGTCACTGTAGCTAGAGGTAGGCATGTATACTTGTATTATTACTGTGTTTACCGGTTTAGATTCTAATCTAACCATGAGTACTCTTTCGTTCTTTTGTAAGTAATTTTCTACACAGTATCCTATCTTTTTCCGCATAACTATCCCCACACCCAAATTTCCGTCCTCTGCTCCTGTATGAATTACCCTGAAGTCTCCACTCCAAAAATCCCCCGCCTCTGGCCACCGAACTTCGCTGATCCCTACTATGTCTAGTGCTAACCTATTCATTTCGATTTTTAGGTTCTCTAGCTTACCTACTTGCTTCATACTTCTAACATTCCACGCTCCGACTCGCAGAATATTCCCGACTCTTATTCTAAACTTTCCGATCGCATCCTCCGAAGTAGTCCTCCCGGAGATCCGAATGGGGACTATTTTAACTCGGAATCTTTTACCCCAGAGAATGCCATCATGTTTGTAACAATTTAAGTACGCTGTGTACTTGGGAGATAATGTGGTGGTTTCCCGTTGCCTTCCACATCGCGGTAGTGTGTCTTAGACTGCCATACCGACCCCTATGGTCTCTGCCAATCTAAGTACCGAAAGAGCCGCTGCCCTCTTTCGGGGACCTGTCTTAGTCTGGTTCTTCACTAACGACCCTACTACTTTGGTTGGACCTGTAGTTTGGCTCTTTAGCTCATTAGAACACGAAAGCCATTTCACCTGTTCTAGTAATTTAGAACTTCGACAAGGTGCAGGTCCATTCGAAATGGAATTTTTGACTTATAACCAGTTTTTGATTTCATATTATGAAGTACTTTGATAGTTTAAGCCAGATCGCCAGTTATAAATTTGTTTTGTGAAATCATCGGCTTATAAAGTAAGGTAAGTGTACTACCTCCTCAATTTTAGGCGAGTTATACGAACAAGCGTTTTTCCAAATTGTTAATATTGGCTCTCCCCATTTGTATGATTTAATTATTAGCTCAAGTTTATAAATTCTATTATAATTTTTTGTTTCATCATATAAAGGTGAGCTGGAAAAATGTACGCAGATCACACACAGATTCCGAACATGAAGCCTGCAGGGCGTCGTTATAGCGTGGCTGAAAAAAATGGTATGTTATTCCCCTTATCAAAACATAAAACCGTCACGCCGTTGAAAATGTCCATTTTTACAGTTTCTCATTATGCGAGTCTATGAATAAATTCGCACTTTTCTTGCGCGTTACGTTGCCATCCCACGAACTGAAGACGAAATGGAGAATTACAGATAAGCCAGTATTGCCGTATAGATGCCAAGAGTAACAAACTGGGCCATGTTTTGCGCTGTACTTC
>JARFIW010000172.1:0-181680 GCA_036346225.1 Platerodrilus igneus | reverse complement strand
AACTGCAAAAGGTACGTCCAATGCATCTGTGCGAATTTCACTTAACAAACAAAGTGCAAAAACATCTGTACATAAAAATAAATCAATATTTGCTGGCACATCAAAGCTAGGATCCACCAATTTCAAATTATTTATATGCGGCCGTTCTTTTTTAATCAATTGCTTAGTAGGCAATTTTCCACAAATATTTGGTCGTATAAAACTTCCAACTTCGTATTGAGGATAAGTTCGTCACAAGGTCTGATTTTGCAAGTCGATGCACTTGAAATTCCGTTTTGTATTCAGATCAAAGTTTTAAACGCGACCTTTAAAACAAACTCAAACAACATTTACTGAAATTTCAGATTTATGTCCAAGGTTAGAGTGATCCCTATCGACACTGATGTGTTTGAAAATATTTGAGTTCTATTTGTAATAATTATTTCTAACTAAAACTATGCATATACTAATGAGCCAAGAGATTACACGTGCAATTTTAAATTATGCAATGCCACAATTTAAACCAATAATGTTTGTTATTGTTTACGATTTTGCCAAGCGGTATTAACACCAAAGTTATTAATTATGGAAGAGTGAAAGGTTAATAATATTCGGGAACGGAGGACCAATTATGGACGGGTCAATGGGTGTTTCATACTAATTAATTTGTCTATAAAAATTACTTACATTTATACCATTACTTGTCTACACATAGGGCTGCCCTTCACTGCCTTAAATTGCTCACAAAACAAATGACACTACTGCATCAAACCACTATTAATATTGATATACCGACTGGTCGACCATATAAGCAAGTCAGCAAACCCGTGCGATCAGTTCCAAAGTTTGTTTACAGCTGCCCATTTTGCATGGAAAACAGGCATTTATGAATGCGATTATCAATATCATATATATGGTATTTTGTTTCAATTTAAATTAGCTTGTATTCTAACTATTTTACTTTACTGCAATTTATAAGTTTTATTTATTTATTCACTTAATCCACATTATTCATTTTAATAATTTTACTTTTTTACCATTGGATCAATATATTTATTTTATCTATTTCAACTTTTATTCATCTCTTAGCTATTTTATTAGGTTAATCCATTTTATTCATTTATGTGTATGTAATTTAATTTTTATGTATGTTAACCCTATTTGTTAAAAATAGAAAGGTTTTAATAATCCACAGCTTTAAAGAATGCAAAAAGGTCTTCAATTAAGTTATACTTTAAAAAATATATCTGTGGGAAAGTAAGTATAAATATTAGAATGTATTGATACACTTCAGTAAACCAGTTGAGTTATCGAAACAGCGGGTATTTCTATTTCAAATGCAATTGTAAGGTACCTAATATTATTCGATCTTCATTTGAATTGTTAACCAAGTTAGTTAAATTAAATTGAACTATACTTAATATTTTTCAATTTACACAAAGGCGTTTAGCATCTTATATTCTTATTCTTTTCTGATATTTTACATTTCAACCGGGAGTATACTTTTATTACTATCTTATTTTGTATTACACTTACTTAATCTGAATCACTTCTTATTACATTCTGTATTTTCTTAGACATTGTGTGTGATATATATATATATATATATATATATATATATATATATATGTATTGTTGTGGATTAAAAGGGTTAAATTTGGGGTAAACAATAAAATTTCAACCACCCTGTATAGAGAAAAGAACAAATTATTTACACGCAAAATTTATTTAATTCATTTAGGTAGAACTGACAAGTATTGACGTAATTTTATAATTAATAATTGAAAGGTTGAAAGTACATAAAGGAAAACAGTTTTAAAGCAAATAGAATACGCATAATTAATTTTAATTTGGTTTAATTCAACACGTAAAAGCATAAGGAAACCCACTAGGGTAAGAAAATCAATAACTCCAAGACAAAAGTTTTTCGTAGTAACAAGCAAACGTCGGTTTTATCGGATACGACGAAATATAGAATCTAAGAATTGTTGTGCTAAACGGTCGATAATTAACAAACACCTGCGTTTTTAAAAAAGGTTACATTCGTCGAAATTATGAGCATATTAAGACAGGACTTCATAGAAAATATTTTCAACCGCCAGTTTGGTTTGAACAACAAGCTAACAAAGTTCTTAAAGAGCAAGGGAAATGCACGATCGGTTGTATACTACAGCTAGAGACAGAGATAAAAGTGTTGGTATTGAAAACGCACGTACTATATACACGTGGAGTGGAGACGAGCTGTAAGCAATATCGATTTTCTATAACTCAAGGGGGGTTTTGAACGCGACAGCAGACATGCATCAGACAGAGATAAAGATAGTTTAGGCGGGATTTGTGACGACAGAGAATTTTGTCAGTGGTTAAAAAAGGACCGTTTTCCAAACGTAGACAAACGCGATAGGTGGGAATGCTTTCGGATACGTACAGCACGCAGACGGAGTAAATTTCAGGAATGTTCAAGACGGTTGTATAAAAATTTGTAAAATTTAAATTTGAAAATAAGCTTTTCACGGGAAGTTTGTCCGGGGTAGGATTTTGAACCAATATAAATACTGAATTGAAATTATTAAGGTTCTCTTGTTTTTCTCTTTGCTTGTATACGACTTCACTACGATAAAGTACTGAATGTTGACCAACATTATAGTAGAGCTCTTTTTGTGAGTATTAGATGTCTTAATAATACAGGTGTAGCTTATTAGTAGTGGCCTTTTACTTATTAACGCGAAATACGTGTAGTGTATATTAAATTAATAGAGGTCCGGCTACTACAATACAAAGCTAGAAAATCAATAAATGGAAGCATAATATATGTGGGGTATGCATCACAAACAACCAGGATTGTATGCTGATATGGAATGGTACTATGAAACGAGTCGCTTGGCTGCAATTGGGGTTATCGTCTGTGAATCCACTGAGTATCACAGTGCATGGTCACGAAGCCGAGATGTTCTGGTGATCGTCGTCGAAGGAATGGAAACCTGAAGCATTCTCCAGGTAATTTATTTGAAATTTCTGTTGTCTGATAAACTTTTGTGAAATTTTGGTGCTGTGTGAGTGAATTTTAGGGTTTATCTATGGTTATATAAACTTATTGGAAAAGGTACATGTACTGGACAATTTATTGGGATTAATTTTTGAAAAGGGGTGTATTTAAAACTTATAAAATTTTATTCTGAATATAAATTGGATTGTAAAGGGTAAACGGAACAATCAATTCTGTATTAATTTATGCAAGGTAAAAGACATATACTAAATAAACTGGGTTATTATAAGCTCACCATACTCCAGAGTACAGTCAATTTACTCATATTTTACTGAATTTGTTTGAGCATAATTAGAAAATCAAGGACTTTAAAACATATCACATTTGAGTTTCTAATTAGTGTATCAAACTGTTCTGTTTATATGTGAATAATTTGTCTGTAAAAAGCGGTAAATGAAAGATTGTATGATTGTTGTATTATTTGGTGATTTTATTGAATGGTGTGCGAGTGTGAAGGAAGAGTGGTTGTAAATTTAGGTATCCGAGAAGAGGCACAGCTGAGTTAACCAGGGAAGCTGCTAAAGATTTTTGAAGCAGAAATAATAAGGGTAAGCAATTTTGTTTTGAAAGTTGTGCATTTTTGAAAATTATTTGATGAGACTGGTGAAGCAGAAAACCATAATACCCGACTACCACGACAATATATATATATATATATATATATATATATATATATATATTGCTGTATTATTCTTTTTATTGCTGTGCTACTAGTCCCATTTGATATGAAATATTAATTTAGGATTTTACCCCGACTAGCTTACTGAATAGATCTTATTGAATCAAATAAAGCAATTATAGGACACACAATATAATAATTGATAATATTTACAATACTCAAAATTTTTCTTTTTGTACCAAAATATCTACATATGCCAGATTTATGATTTTCTGAAAGCCAGCAAAGATATCTTTTAATTACATTCAGGCACCTTCAAACGTTCCAAGCTGCCTTCCCTTGTTTTCATGTTTTTAAGTGACCTTTTTGATTATTCTTACAAATATACAATGTATAAGAAATATTAAATCTAAAACAGTCTTTCAATAATAAAGTGTATTAAAATAACTAACCTGGAATGGGTTCTGGAGTTCCATCCTAGTCTATGATCTGCATCCCCTTGCTGTGTCCGCTTTGCTTATTGGTATTTTTGTTTGCGTTAAGACATCAACAAAATGCCGTCCCCATATAAGAATCGCCTCCCATAAATCGCTTCCAATTAAAGTCGTACCAAATTAAAGTTTGTCCAAAATTAAAATATCGCCTCCAATTAAAGTACGTCCTAAATTAAAGTATATCCAAAATTAAACGTCCCAAATTAGAATATGTACAAATTAGAATATGTCCAAAATTAAAAAATGTTCAAAATTAGAAGCCCTGTTTTGTTAATATTAGAAATGAATTTTATTAAGTTCCTTAACTTACGTCTATCTATAGATCGGCTTATATTTCGTTGCACAAAATTCTCGCACTTTTAAATCTCATTTGTTTAATTTTTATTTCACTAATTACGTAAGTTTTTAACACCTTCGAGCATAGTTGTTGCTCAGTTAAATAGAGACTAAAATGTTGTTCAGTTTCTATCGTATATATAAGCCCTTCCTCCAATTGTTTTCATTGGCATGTTTACAATCAAGGCTGGTACTTTTGTCTTATCTAGCAGAACTCGGAATTTTTACAAATTAACTAGTTTAAATCTTTAACGAATGCTCTGTTCATCACGTCCGTATTCAGCATATTGCAGTATTATCCTAGCATTACCAACTTTTGCCTTTTCATCAAATCACGTATTCGATGTTTGTTAATTTATCATATAATTGAACCGCCTGGTATTTATTCGTTTGTCACAAAATGTTGGTTTTCTAAACAAATGTGTTTTTCTCTAGTCACGTAACGATTTTCTAATAATGAATTATTTAAGATGCGTTTACGTTGATATTTTCGACGCAATTGTTAGATATTTGGAATGCTAATTTATTTATGTTTCCCGGTAATTTAATTTTGATGCAATTTGTTGCGTTTTAAAATCTTATTTTTACTTGTAAACTATACTTAAACATATTTATGTTCTCATGCATTTAATTCCGCATATTTTATATACAGTGTCCTCTTAATTGACAATATGTAGAATGGCCGATTTACTCTTATAATTATTAGATTTCCGTAAAGTTAATGTTGCTTATATTTATCCTACGACCCCTATGACTTAATCTACCCTTAAACTACCTGATTATCATAGCATGATATATATATATATATATATATATATATATATATATATATATCAATAAGAAGTGCAGTAACGGGTTTATAGGTCTACGTTCATAAAGGTAAAATTCAAAACTCTTTGTTCTTTACCAAAACAGTAACTACATTGAAGCATACTAGGTTAACATTCTTAGCACTAAATTTATTTAGTGCTAAGAATGTTAACCTAGTATGTTTCAATGTAGTTACTGTTTACACTCAGTTTTTCACCCTGAGGAAGATTTAAAATTAAATCGAAAGCTTGGTAAAGAACAAAGAGTTTTGAATTTTACCTTTATGAACGTAGACCTATAAACCGTTACTGCACTTTATTGATAATAATTAAGGTCGTTACACATAATAATATATATATATATATATATATATATATATATCATCATTATGTTTTCGACCTTACTTAAGGTCGGTTTGACGCAGCTCTAACTTTTTTTCTATTCTGTGCTAATTTAAAAAGTTCTACTTTTCTTACACAACCTAAATTTCTAATAATTTGACTAATATAGCTTGATCTAGGTCTTCCTATACTCTTCTATCTTTATCTTATCTATCTGGCTCTACATAGATATTAGCAACCTGATGGTTGTTAAAGAACTCCAACATGTTTATATGATTCCCATGTATAAGGAAATAAAATATTACCTAGTTATCCCTTCCAAAAAAGGGAAAATGTTGAATTATATATTATGGTAATGCCTAAGCAGTGAATCGCTGCCAGCATGCCAGACCGCTAACTAATTGTGAGTTATGTCAGGATAACATTTAGTTAACTGATTTTTATTTTGTTTTGTTTTGTTTTGTTTTCGAACTTACTTAAGGTCGGTTTGACGCAACTCTAAATTCTATTCTGAGCTAAGTCTAAAACTGTCTACATACCCTTCACAACCTAAATCTCTAATAATTTGACTTATATATATATATATATATATATATATATATTGATATGATAACGCCGTACGCCGATGTGATAAACGTCCAGTTGAATACCACCGCTCTGTGTTTTTCTTTTAATTTACACAGAGTGCACAACGTTACAATGATCAATTTTTATTTACCCATTTATGGTTACCTGTTTGAATTGATAAAACGAAGTCAATCAATATTCATATAATGAAAGGAAATAATATTTACACTACACATTTTTGTAATACTTTAAATACACCCTTCAATCAATTAATATTATATGAATTATTTATCCCAAAATTTATATCCTTTTAATTTAATTTAAAGTCACCAAAAACCACACCTTTTACAAAAAAAATCTGGAACGTTTAAGACCTTTTTATGATTTTTACGTAAGTTTCGACGTATTCAATGTTCTTGTTGACTCCTTACAAACATGTGAGGAAATTAATATATTCAGTGTTAAAATTTAAATTTGTAAAGAGTCTTTAAAACTAGGTAGCCCTGACCTGTAATTTTGATGAGTTGTTTGGTGTTGTGGATCAACACCCCCTTATTATCCTCAATCGAAAACCAATGCTCTGATTTGCACTCCTTATGTTTGAAGCAACAATTCAGTACGGTTACTCCTTGTTTCCAAAATTCGCCTCGTGTTTTAAAATTTCATGTATAGGCAATTTTTAAACTGCTATATGTTCGAAGGATTGCCGTGATTCAGGCGTGATAATGTAGTCGACCCGTTTATCGATCCACGCCGTCATGCGCGTGGGCTTTAAGGCATTTGCTTGATGTACTTGATCCATCATTATTGTAACAGATGTAGTCCGCAAAAGACATATATTAAAGAAACGTGGTAGGAAATTCCCTACCAAGATGGGGAGTTTGAAGTTGGATTCGTGGGAGAGACATGTCGCCTGGTGTATAAAAAGGGGCATAGGTTATGATAATTGAAGACAATCTGCAGCAGAAACAAGGTCGATAAAACGGTTCGTAAGCATGACAATATGGCGTCTTTGTAGAAAATAATTCATTTGAATTTACAGCAAGCAGTTTCACCTATAAATTTCATCTACAAGTTTCATCTTTAAGTATAAATAAATATTGGATTTCGGAATTGATTAGTATGGTTTTGGTTCGTATGAAAGTCTATAAACTTTCGACATGATGATGCATTCATTTGTAAGGTGATTAAATTGCACGTGGCTATAATCTGCAGGTGTTGTAAGTGTTGAACACTTTCCTTTGGTGAGTATACTGTAATTTGTTGTATCAAACACTAACCCAAACAAGAATTAAGCTTACTTGGAGGATATAAAATTTTCTAAATGATTTTTTTTAAGAACATTCAATAAATTTCAAATATTTAAATGTATAAAAGTTTCCTGTTAAACAATTGTATAATTGTAGCATAGTTTCATACACTAACGTGTAAAAGCTTTCCTATTAGAATAAATTATGTGTCACAGAATATAACGGCTTAACGATTTAAAAATAGTTTTGGTGTTGTGAATACAGAATTAGAAAGTTTTTGGTAAATATAGAATCACTTTATTTAAAATATGCTAGATAATTTGGCTAAATTTGTTGTATTAATTGTTAAATTTATATAGTCGATTAAGGCACATCTTGGTTTAACATCTGTCAGATAAACATCTGGACTTGCATGTTTACTTAAACAAGTAAATGTATGTAGTACAAATGAATTATATGATAAGCTAATCTTTGACTTATCCTTGTGAGCCGAGAACAAAGATCTTTGCTTGAAGCATTTGTGTAATGTTATGAAATATTAATTTTATGATGGGCTTCACCCATCAACAATTGCTAGGTTTGAAGCATTTGTTTAATGAGATGAAATGTTATTTTTATGATGGGCTTCACCCACTAGTAACTGCTAATTTTCTTAATTAAACATCGATAAGACCTGTTCACTTTATGTCTTATAATTTTGGTTGTCTTTAATTTATCTTATTAATTTTTTGTATATACAAGAAGTCGAAACAACTTTATTACATATCTGCAAACTAAGGTAATAGTTTTATTTCCGAAAATCCTAGCTACAAGGTTTAAGTGTATAAGAAACACAGTTACGTTGTTGAGTATCTATCTTCAGGTATAAGTTGACCCCCTTAAGGTTTATCTACGTCTTTCCTTAAGAAAATTGTTTTTTGTTTATGTGTTTGACGTAGTGGCGCCCTAAAATTGTACAAAAACAAGTTAATTAATAAAAGATCCCCCATCTCATGCCTCCGCAGGAATAGACCCCGAGACTAGTCCGCGAGCTTATATAATTCTTTTTGCAAACACTTGGCTCTATGTCATCTTAATTGAAGCAACCCTCTGCATAAAACAAACCAAAAAGTAAAAATCTTATAACAGTGTTTTATTCTATATTTCTCAGTATACGCCTTGCACCTCTTCACTTAAATACCACTTGAAATTCGTAGGTTTTTTAGTATTATGAATTTAAAATTATTATTATTTAGAATTATTATTTAGAATTATCGTCGTGAATTAGAATTATATTAGAAGTAAACTAGCATTGTATTAGAAGCGGATTAGAAGTGGACCAGAAGCGGATTAGGAAACATTGCGTTACAAAGTAGTTGCAATATTTCCTAGCACCTGCAGTGATTACATTTTAATTAAAAGCTGCATGTTAATGCACAGCTTTCTTCTAAAAGATAAAACCACTTACCACCTGCCTACATCTGCTTACAATGGACTTGTTATCTGGCATTCTGCAGCTGTTTAAGGTGTTACAAAGTAACAAGATTGTTTTCCTTTGTCTAAAAATTCTTTGATAATTGCGTTATCTACTTGTTGGCAAGCTGTTACAGTTTGTATTTCGGCAGCTGTTGTCTGGGAATTCTGCAGACTTGATTTTTAGGCGATATCTTTGAAAGCCAAAATTCCTACCCCCATACATGAATCCGTCTTTATAAAATAGAGACCGTGCTTTTAAAGACACCATTGAAGAAAACATCTTCTTACCAAAGATACATGTTGTAAAGTCGCGCTACTAAAATGCTTTCTGTGTTAGCATGAGTTGTGTTAGTGGTTCGGACAGCCAGCGCATAGACAAATGCAGCCTCATTTTCCCAGCCCTAGGATGAGACCAACACGAAGCCGATTGCTCAAGATACAGTTTCCTGTTTTTGTAATTTTTTTTGATGCTGCTCTGGAGGATGGACATTTTATTTGCTGTTACTCATGATTATCCAATAAATTACCAACACCACGTTACCAAACGCATTCACAATGCACGAGCGACGATGTAATAATCATTCTTCAAATTAAAAATTAATTATTCAAAGCTTGTGTTAAGAGTCCGTTTTACTGTTTCTTTTGTCTTTTTGTATAAACATTAACTTACGCATCAATTTAAAGGTAGTTAATATTTAATTAATTTAAGTTAGGGTGTCTAATTTTAATGTTATACTATTTCTTGAGGAGGTGCACTTCACAAAGCAGCATGTATAGATATAGATAACTTATGTATATTTCTTTTCCTGAAATACTGTATAGTTTATGTTTTATTTTCTTTTGTATATATTTAAGGGGAACCATTAAGTAAGTATTTAGATTTTAAGAAGTTATATTTATTTTGCTTACCAATTTTATATGCTTATGTTATGACGCTTTGTTTTTACCAGCACGTAACAAACGATTACACAACTTATCGGATTTTGTTGTTTTGTAAATAATCTTTCGAGATTGAATGTTAACAATATAGTTTTACAGAGGCTTCTAATGTATTCTTTCTACTTTACCCACGCCCCTCCACGACATTTTTGAGCTAGCCCGAATTCTACAATTCTGTCCCCGTTTTGTTGCGGTATTCGGCATAAACGGTTTCTTTACTTACTTTTACTGTTTTCTTTTGTGTTTACGCGGAATACCGTAACACATCAATTTGACATAATGCTTTTTATTTAAATATTATCTTACATATTTGTTGGATATGAAATTACATGTTCAACTTCCTCCAAAAGCTTTTATATAGTTCTAATAGAGAGCCTAAAGCGATCAAAAAAGTCTTTTTGGTCATATTCTTCGAAAAAATTTGGTTTATATCGTATAGTCTTTGGTCTTGTAGGTTCTTCATCACTACTATAAGCATTTAAATTATATGCATCATAAAATCCACTATATATTGTTTTAGGTTATAGAGATAGCCGAGCTGATTACATATCAAAACAACTGGAGTTTGACTTTATTTATTAAAGATGATTACAAAAGAACAACTATTAAATCTTAACGTGTAGAATCACTTTACTATTAAAGCACACAACTATCTGCTGTATATATATATATATATATATATATATATATATATATAAAGTAAGATGTATCTGTAAACAAACTCTTATGATATATATATATATATATATATATATATATATATATATATACTCTATAGAATACACAACAAACTGTAAGTTAACCAATACTTAAGGTACAGGTAAAGTAAACTACAAGTTAACTCCTACTTTGTTCCTAGAACCAATAATTGAAAAACACCAACTAATAGTTAACCACTAATTAACCAGTAAACAACAGTTAACCCTCGATTGAAAAACCGGGCCTGAATGTCATCTCTTTTTTGTAAGTGAAAACCAACGTAATGATAAACAGGATCATTTTCTTGCGAAACGTATAATGATTCTATGACCTTGATGGCAGTCAAGATCTAATATGACGTAAAGCCCTCATTTTTAAAACACCATTTTTCTAAAAAAAACGTAAAACCTCATTCACAGTTCAATTTTTATTTAAATAAATATAATTGTAGGTAGAGCGTTTTTGTTATAAATTAAGTACCACTTACTTTATTTTTATTTTATTGTTATTTCTATTTTATTGACAAACTTCAATTATACCAAATAACAATAAGTATAAAAACGTTACAAAATTTGTTCATAAATTAATAAATGCCCGATTCTATAGACAATAATAATTGTTTAATAATAAATTTCATCTTATCTATCATGATCCTACCATTCAAATAATCTGAAATTTAAACAGACGATAACAAAAGAATTAGAAAAATTTCATCTTATCTATCATGATCCTACCATTCAAATAATCTGAAATTTAAACAGACGATAACAAAAGAATTAGAAAAACAATGAACAATGAAAAATGACCTGCAGAACAGATAGAAGAAATAGATGACATCGTCTTCAGAGCAGAGATTTCCTATAAATTTCCAGGTAACGATTTGACATTGTCATTCTTATAAACTGTAAATATTGGGTGAACGTATGAGAGTGAAATTTCAAAGTAGTGTGGATTATTTACGTATTGAACATAATACGTGTAAATAACTTGATTATGGTATTTAACTAGAAAGTTGAAGGTGTCTATAAAGCTTTTAAACGTTCCATCAGAACGTGAAATTTTTGTGAAGAGTACATGGCTTTGTTTTATTATTTGTTTTAAAAGTATGCAAAGTAGAAGGGCTTACATTATGCATAATTAGCTGGGTTATCATGAGCTCACCCTACCCCAGAGTTTACTTAGAGTAAAATAAATAAATAAATTATAAAGAAGGAATTTTAGAGAAGGTATTATTCAAGGCCCATTTACTCCGGGTACAATTTATGTGTTTGATGATTGTAAAATAAAATACTGGACATTATGAAATAAGATTTTCTGAAGTGTAACGTGATCAATAAAATATGGACAATATTGCATTTCATTTGTAAATAGTAATAAATAAAAGCTTGTATGTTGGTTGTATTTTGAGGTTTTATTGCTAGTGTGTGTGTACGATTGAGAATATGCGAGTGAATCTAGATACCCAAGAGGAGGTCCAAAGGAGCTAGCCGGAAGCAGGTGCAGAAAATTGGCAATTCAACCGAGGAAGAGAGGAAAAGGGTAAGAAACATTTTTTTAGACTTATTTAAATTTTTGGAAATTTTTCTATTTTCGAATTTGAAAAATTAATAAAATTCTTGAATGTTTTTGAGAGAGTGCTAAATAAATAGCACATACACGGCAAATTTATGGCGCCCAATTCGTGAGACCCGATTATTCTTATAAGGTTCCACGGCAATATATATATATATATATATATATATATATATATATATATATTGCTGTGAAATGCACCTTTGGTCACGGGTACTGGTACTTTCTACTGATCATTCGAGCCCCATAGATTGGGCGTCATAAATGTTGTGATTCCCACAAAAAGCCTCACCCGAGTAAAAAAACATTCAAGCCCCAACGTTGGGCCGTTAAAAATGCAGTGAAACCTTATGAGAATCAAGCCTCACGAATTGGGCGCCAGGATTTGCTGTGATCCTTGTTACTACGGTAAAATCTCCTCAGATATTCGATCTCTTACCTGAATATCGCCTCTTGAATCCTTCCACCTCGGCTGCTCACCTAGATAAAACTTTCATCCTCATTAAAAAAAAACAACTCATTCCTACCACAAACATCAACGTTAACTCTATTTACACCAATATTCACAATAGATTAAAATTTCAAAATTAAATTTTAGCATAAATTTCAGCATCATAAAATTTCAAGTTCAAATTTGTCATCATGTTAATTTACATCCGGAATTAGAGTCCTTGTAGGATGCATACTAATTAAATAAACAATATTTGCAGGCCTGAGTCTGAATAAAGGGAGGATCTCCCACCCTTTTACGTTAATTTAACAGGTTAGGCTAATTGAGCTCAAGTACACACCCAAATTTTCATCATAATCAAAAACATTAACCTGATAAATACTCCTTTCTACTTATACAAGAAAATTTTACCTTAAAATTAAAAATTTGTGTTTATAAAAATTTACTACTGTCCATTTTTTATCAAACAAATTATAAAGATATTCAACACACACCAAAACATCAAAGAACGAACAAAATGCATTTCCGATAACAACTAATTAATTTTACACACCAACTGATATGTTTTTCCCTTTCATGTTTGCATCTTATTTCAACCAATCGTAGACCTAGTGACGCCTCACAAATCACGCCTTTTATTATCGGTGTCTCTGCTTTACGCGTTTTATTCATCCCTTTCTACCCTGGTCTGAGTGGTGCAAATCAATCTTCCAGTCTATATGCTATTTAAATCCACGTGGATTCCTACGTGAGTAAAATAACCCCTCATCTAGCATTTCCTGCTAAAACATCCGACCATTTCCAATATACGTAGAAGCTGCATGTTTATCTATTCAAATTTATTAGAACGTGACATTTAAAAGTTTGCAGGTGTGCGCTCCTAATGAACGTTTTAATATAATTCTCCGAGCTTTGTTTCATGGTATTTTAACCTTCCTTTTAGCTGTTCGTTACCAACCTTGGATTTTCACAGGCTTTTATGCTTATTATATATTACTAATGGTTCAATTAACTCCAATTAAAATAATAATGAATGGCATTGACTTCTACCCTTTAATTTTTAGCGAATACTAATTAAATATTAATTATTATTTGTACACTTTGTTTAATACCCGTTACTTATTTTTAATAACAGTTTACGCAAAATATTTAAATTACATGTAACTTTTAAACTCACTTCTGAATATACCAATTAGGCATAATTATAAATACAACATGCTATAAATTGAAAAGGTAATCTTGACCTTATGTTCTTCCTGCTTCTCTCGCTGGATCTGCCCGGCCCCAATCATTCGTCCGTTTAGTAACCTGTAGTCGCCAACCAGCAGCTTTATGGAGTTACCAGCCCTTGGAGTATTAATGTCGTAATCTAGTGCTTATTTTATTTTAACGTCGTAATTTCATGTTAAACGTCGTGATTTAGTTTTATTTGGTCTTTATTTGTTCTTATTTTAATATTCTAAATTAATAAATTGTAAAGATCTTATTTACTTTACTTAAATCTAAACCTACGTTTTATATCAACGGCAGAATTTTATACACATTTATTTCAATCGCGCACTTTACTGTTTTTAACCTGGAATTTTTCATTAATATGACTTTTACTAAATTTCTTCAACTTATAACTTCCATTACATTTATTTACGTAATAATTTTGTTTCAACTAGCACAATCAGCGCCTCGATTATGGAATAAACAGCCTTTATCGATAAAAATGATTTTTGGTAAAACTCAAACGTGTTCAATTGGATTGAAAATACAAGATTCCCTCGGTGGCAGATTTTCTAATAAATTTATTTTTTCGTATCAATGTAATATCTATGAAGTGAAATTTATTTTAATAATACTAGATACAGTTGTTTTAGCGGAAATGTATTATAAATATATTTGAACGTAATAAAGCATAGATAAAACCATACAACTTACAAAAAAATTCAATACATGTAGGCATAGCAATATATAATACCTACTTAAGAATCCCAACAAATAGAAAAATAGAAAAGCTGATGTTGGTTTCCGGCACGACAGTTAGAACAAGTAAATGTAGATGTTGTCAAAAGCTGAAGCATCATGAGTAAACAAAAAAAAAACATTTGGTTCAATAATACGTTCCTTTAGTATTCCATTTTCTAGTATAATTTGGACAAACGTAGTCCGTTGTAATATTTGTATATTTCATAATTTGTGGTAAACTGTTAAGAAAAAAGTAATTGTCAACTTTCTAGAATATGCGTATCGTGCCCTCCGTTGCTCATTGCTCCCGATAGTCTCATGAGTAAGTTTTTTCTTTGTACTGCAGATAACAAATGTTTAGTTCAAATTGTCACATCCATCAAAAAATACGTTAGATGCAAAATCATCATCTGAAATATGCTTTTCTAATTGATTTCCGAATTACAATCTCCAATATCAAACATCTCGTTGGCAACCACTTCGTTATATAATTGCAATTAAGTTTTTAGTTTCTTTTTCATACGGGTATGTGATCGTTTGCATAATAGTTTCTGCAGCCGCACTTTATTAAGAATTAATGTGAAACAAATAAAAATTATTCTAATTTGTTGCAAAAGTATAAAGGGGAATGACAGAAAAGTAACCTTAAACCGGTTTAATATTAAGCGCCTAATTTTGATGATTTAAGCTCAAGCTTAAATTAAAGCGTAGTTTTTGCGAGTTAATATTTTGACTTGCTGCGGAGGTTTAACAATAAGCCCTAAAAACATGGAAATCGAGAAGGAAATTATTATTCGCGATGATATAGATCTCCTCAATATTGTTGATTATGGGTTTCCCAGAAAATTTTATGATCGGGTAGAAAACTGTAGAGATAGGGATGAAATGTCTTTTTTCAGACGTTTTCGGTTAACTAAACCCACTGTGTATTCTATTTTAGAAAAAATCGAGATTTTTCTATAATTTCCACGCAATTTGTAGGTAGAGTTTATAATATGCTAGAAGGTACATACGCATTTTCAGAAATAATAGTGTTTCCCCAGTAAGTCAACTGTTAACAACATTACGAATGTATGCTCCGCACCACATCAAACATCAATTGGAGACTTTATGGAAATGCACCAAACGACTGTGTCGAGTATCAATAGCATTAGCACAACAAAGGTCAAGATATATAAAAATGCCATCAACAGAAGAAGATTGAATACGGAAGCAGGCAGGAATGTTTCAAATTGGCCGTTTTCCTAAAGTAATTGGTTGTATTGATGGCACCCACATAAAGATTCCATCTCTAGATGATGTTGCATTTATAACAGTCATTTGTTAAATATATATTGGTGTAGGTGGAGAAGACGAAGTATATTGCAACAGAAAACCATATTTCTCAATCAACACTCAAATAATATATGAGAATGAAATGAAATTCAATGATATTGTTGCTAGGTGGCCTGGCTCCGTCCATGAAAGAACTATATTTACAAACATCAGACTTGGAGCTTGCCTTGAAACAAGCGAATTCGGTGATTGTGTCTTCCTGAGTAAATTTATACCAATATTTTAAATTAACAATTAATAAGTGGATGTTTTTTGGTGATAGTGAATATCCGCTATGCATAAATCTTCTGACGTTTTTGATTCACCCCAATACACGTACTGAGCGTGTACAATGAATCGATATTAAAACTCGTAATATTATTGAAAGGATTATTGGTGTTTGGAAACGACGGTTTCGAGTCTTGGCATATGGCCTGAGTTGCAAAGTACAAGGAGCATATCCAATCATCGTAGTGTGTGCTGTACTTTATAATATTGCCAGAGTGTTATCGTTCGAGTGGGAGGTGTTTTAAAGCAATTAAGCTTGGCTTGATTAATTGGTTAATAAACATAAGCAAAATTACATAAAATAAAAGTGAAATTGAATGATTTAGCGGTTCGGAAGTCATCGAAAGTCTTCGGATGGCTTCATGGTTGCTTGTAGAACCAGAAATGAACTTAAACACTGATTAAATGAATGTATGTACAATTTAACGGAGTGTATAAGTCTTCGGCAGTGCTGAGATTTTTTCGGAATGCTTCGAAAGTTGCTTACGATGCCCAGTGTGAACTTGAACGACGATGATTAGGAAATATGTACATGTTGAAGAGGTCCAGACATCTTCGGTGGTTTCGGATCTCTTCAGAAGGCTTTGTTTCTTCCTTTTGGCACAACGTTAAGTTGCCAAGAGTTATGATTTGAAATTATAAACTACTAATTTACAATATTTACCAGTATAGAAGGTTCAGAAGTCTTCGGTTGTCTTCGGAACACTTCGGAAGGCTTTGGGTTTAATTTTGGGTCAACGTTATGTTAAAAAGAGTTATAAATTGAAATCAAATGAACTTAAAAACTACTAATTTACAATATGTACAAGTATAGAGGATTCAGAAGGGCTTCGGTCGTCTTCTGAACTCTTCGGCAGGCTTCGTGGTAGTGATGCCTCTACGGGGATGTCGTTCCTGTGGTAGAGCTTGACAGATGTAATCACAGTACGACTTGTCGGTGAAGTATGGAACGGAGCTTAATGTTCATACGTAGTTTGTTAACTATGGATTGATGAATTATAGCGACGTGCCTTGGGTACGGCGTTGGACAGCGTCACCGTCGGAAAATAGGCAGGCTATGGAGAGCGCTGCGTTTCGAAGTATAGCAGGCTATGGAGAGCGCTGCTTGGGTGGGTCTTGCAGGCTATGGGGAGCACTGCAAAAGAGCTGATTCTTAGGCTATAGTGAGCACTACGAATGTCTTCTGCAGAATTTGAAATTATATTTATACAGTTCTAGTTCCTATTTTTCCAGTGTTGAAAAACGTTAATGATGTCTTTAACCAATGAAATGCGTTTTCGTGTTTTAGATTTGTAAAAGAATCTCCAAATTTAGTTTAACCAATGAAAGTACAGATTTTTGGGTAGCACAAAAACTTAGTTGGAATTTCCGAAAATTCTTTGGTTTGTTCTATTTCCAGCACATGTACTCTGATATAGTCAACAGCATGTCACAGACCTTGTCTCGTGACAATCCACATTGTATAAGGAAGGCGCGCAACCACAACACCCGTGTATGTAGTTTAACGTGACTCGCCCTTTTTACGATGACCACACTGATTGGCTGCGCGTCACCCCACCAGCATCAAGAAAGAGTATAGAACCAGCAGCATTACGACCAAATTTTCACTGCATCCGACCATCTAGCGCTTCTCCTAGCCTAGAGATGAACAGTCAAACCCTCTCGGCGTTTCACCTAGCCTGAGGAACCACCGACGCCGACGCCCTGGCGCTTTTCATAGCCCGGGATCTTATCGGAGAAAACTTTGGCTCAGCTTTGAGCCCGAGGCAGCACACCGACGTCCTGGCGTTTCTCCTAGCCCGGGGTCTCGTCAAAAAAAACCTTGGCTCGGGTCTGAGCCCGAGGCAGCACGTCGACACCAACGTCGACGACAACGCCGACGCCACAACGCTGCATGGGCGCCGCCTCGGCGTAGAACCAATCTTCGTCCACCCAGACAAACCCCAGCATGTCGACACCGACGTCGGCGCCAACGCCGACCGCACCACGCTGCTTGGGCGACGCCTCGGCGCAGAACCAACCCTCGTCCGCCCAGACGACCCCCAGAAAATTCGCTGTGAGGACGGCGTACCGAGACACCGCGAACCGACGCCACTTCTTGTATATATTTATATATATATATATATATATATATATATATTGCTGTGAAACCACCAAAATCCGGGCACTCCGCTTTTCAAATCGAGCCTCACGAATTGGGCGTCAAGAATGCTGTGAAACCTACAAAATTGCTACTCATTACTTTATCGGTGTTGGTCCATTGACTTTCTTCTGTTAATCGCCTCGGCTGCTCCTCTAGATAACTTTCATCTTCATACATAAAAAAAGACAAACACATTCCTACCACAAACATCAACGTTAACTCTATTTACATCAATATTCACAATACATTAAAATTTCAAATTAAAAATTCAGCATAAATTTCAGTTTTAAAAAGAATTTCAAGATTAATTTTATTATCATTTCATGTGCATCCAGAATTAAAGTCCTTGTTATATTTACAGCTTCTGATTCTCAACGCTTTTCAAATTTTCTCCATCACCATTTATTTAAAGTTGTTTCTGGGCTTTTCCAGAACTCATCTGTGTATATCTGACCCTTGTTTCGTGGATCCAGACACATTTATGAACCATTTAATTATTTACCCCCGCAAAATAGTAAAGAAATTCATACTTCTTTCACCAATATACGCCAAAACTGCCTACTTTTGTGTATACATTTGTCGTTGTAAATTTTGCTAATTGGTACAGTGATACTAAATTTTATTACCTTGTATCTAAGTGCACTAAAGTATATTCATGTTAGCACGTAAAGAACAAACTATTTTGAATCACCAAAATATACGAGCAAACTTTAAATTATTATACGAGCAAACTTTAAATTATTTTATCAAACTAAAATGCACTGTTTAACATCTTGAATCAAGTCGCGGATGTAAGAGAGCTTGTTTATATTCACCTGGGTATATATAGCAGTTAGCCTGTCTGTCGGTCGAGTCTCCAAAACGGCCAGTTTCTAGAATTTCGCATGCTCTGTTCCCAGTCCGTAGCTCGCGCATCGGTTTTTACGAATTTTGTACTCGCCCCAGTTAAATGCAGAAAATTTCCACACGGCACGCAAACATGTCCGAGAATAACTAATAGACTTTTATTTAGAAATGTTATTTTCACCTCTCAAATTTTGCCTTTTACTTTCAACCAATCGTGACCCTCGTGACGTTGCTCATATCACGCCTTTAATTATTAGTGTCTTTGTCTTACGCACATTATCTTTCCTTCTCTAACCTGTTCTTAGTGGTGCAAATTGATATTCCTTACTATCGATTATTTCAGTCCATGTGGACTATCTGGGTTAAATAACCCCGTATCGCACCTTCTCGTGAATATTAAGCCACGGTTTCTCCAAGATTCTTTGAAACCATTTGTTATCTACAATTTTCGCCGTACGTGACATTTAAACTACGCAGGTGTTCAAACATATTATTAATTCTCAGAGCCTTGATTTCATGGTATTTTATTGGGTTTTTCAAGTTTTTATAGATATTATATGTTACTAACGGTTCAATTAACTTCAATTACAATTATTATCTGTACGTTTTGTTTAATACCAGTTACTTAAAATAGAGTTAATTAATAAAAATTTTGCAGGTAATTTTTATTTGTTTCTTTACTAGGAATAATTAAATTACACGCAGAGCTTTTTAATACTGTTTCTTTTGATATAAAGCGTCTTGTACATGATTTAAATCTCTTATTTTTACTGAAACGACCGAATTTATTTATGCTTCATGGTTTTAATGAAGCGTACCTTTTCCCAAAGCTTCTACACGGTGATTAAAATTATTTGATGTGATTATTTAATTTTCTACCCTGGTCTAAATATGAGTAATATATATGTGTGTGTGTGTGTGTTCTAGTTTGTAATCACTGTATATATATTTATGTTCCAGTTTAGCTTGTAATCACTGTGTGTATTTTATATATATATATATATATATGTTCTAATTAGTTGTAATTACTGTATATATATATATATATATATATATATATATATATTGTCCATGCTGTAACATACTCCTGCAATTTTTGAAACTGCAATTCTATAAATCCTCGTTACCAACGTTACCTTTTTGTCAGAACTGTATAATTTTTGTATATAATTTTAAGTGTCAATCATTTTTTCGTTTTAATTTCAATTACTTGTGTTTAATACTTGATGTAAGTTACATCTGTATATTTATATATTTTCTGCTATTTCCATTCTTTTATAGCTTTTGAAAAGGCACAAAGTATGTGCCAAAACGTCAAGTTGAAATAAACCTATTTCAAATTAATCATCTATTTTAATCATTTTGGACTATATACCCAAAAATATTAAACAACCATTTACTAAAATATATATATATATATATTTATATATATATATATATATATATATATATATATATATATATATATATATAGTTAGACTTAACGACCTCTGGTTTAATACTATTCAGTTTTTATGGGTTATAGATCCTGTTTAAAAAAATTATAAAAGGCGTACTCTTTTTATTCCAACAAAATAAAGCTTACCAGACACATGTACATAACATACACAAATATACAATATACAGACACTGCACATAGACAAGCACATTCACCTGCAAACCAGATATCATTTACTAGTACATCCCACTCATAATCATTTACCAAAAAACATATTCATAATTTAAATTAAATTTAGTTCCACTCTAGTTTAGTTTGCATGTTTATATACAAATGTTTTAATTTATATGTCATTTGTCAGCTTTCTAATGTATTTAATGATATTATTTTACTTTTATAACTGTTCATAAGTCAAAAGCCTAAAACTAAAAACAAATAGATTATGTTTAAATTGCTCTATAGCACTTTAGGCTATAGATAACATTGGAATAGAAAAGAAGTTATCATCCTTTATTTCTAAAACACTTGCAGTCTCTTCCTTGACATTTACCACCATGAAAACCTTTTCGAATACAGTTGGTAGCGCATAATCTTTCACTGTGTGCAATATTGCACGTAAAGCGTTTCGTGCGAATTAGTGCTCCATCTGCAACATAATATCAGTGAGGATAAGTAATTATTTTCATTTTCGTTGTATTTGTATATTATTTTACAATTGTACTTAATCACAAATAAATTATTTATAATTTTAAAAAATATTAACAAAGTGAACAGACTATTGCCATTTTAAATTTAAATATGGTTGGGGTAGACATAAATAATAATGTTAACAATTAGAGACAGATGTGATTAACTTAGAAATTTTTGGTTAATTAATCCCTACTTAATATTTGTAGAAAAAAAATATGCAATGGTGTTTCGCTTTCAATTTCATCCATTTTTTAACTAAAGTTACAAGAAACTTAAAATAATATACCTTTGTTAGCGGAATCTACCAAATCAACTTCTACCTTTCCTACGCTTGCAGCTTGAAGATCAACAAACAAGAAGACTGTGACAATAACAATACAAAGTAAAACTTTACAGTTCATTTTGGAAGTGGGTGTCTAGTCTAAGTTGTACTTCTCTAAACACGAATATACTGTATTCAATTCAAAATTCCCTTTATATACTCTTCCGAATTATGTGCACAAAAACCCATTTGCATTTAGTATTGTATTTTCCACTGAAAGAAATCCAATTCAAGGAAGGTATAAATAATAAATAGTGGTTTGTTGTTTTTCCTATAACTTTTGTGTATTGTGTAAAATACGTTTGAACCACATACTCTGAAAAGAATAGTAATGCAATTGTTTTATGTAATTATGTATACACGACACATAATGGCAAACATCCATAAAATAATAATGAAACGCTTCGCTTTCTCCTACGTTTGCCTTTTCAGTGCTAGTAAATTTTGCATAATATAAATATTTTAAGCATTTAGTATTTCTAGATATGAATTGTGTTGATTCGGGTAAACTACAAATTTCGTCTCCTAAAGCCAAATTCAATTACACATGTCCTTCGAATATCTCAAAATTGTAAAAATTTATTTCATTGTAGAGTATGTAAGTGTTTAAAGAAATAATTTTAGTTAGAATTTGTACATTTCGAAAGCGGAATGGTGACAGCGCTGTGAAAGCTGAAAGAACAATATGGGCCTAGGAAATTTGCCAAAAGTATAGGCTAATATAAATGACAATTAAGAATAACTCAATTTGAAGTTAGATACGCTAATGTTTGTTCTGGTAAAATCCTTACTAGAAAAGTTTCAAACTTTAATGTCTTTGCTTTTTGTACTTAACCCATCTGCTTATACGAAAATAGCAGTATTTTTTTTACTAATTAGAGTTATAACAAATGCTTCGTATGATAAAATCCTTACTAGAAAGGTTCTAAATTTAATGTTTTTTTTATTTAACCCATCCGCTTATACGAACGTATCAGCGCTATTGTTTTTTGGTATTTATTGCAGGCTAGGTACGAATTGCGCACTTCGTGGAACAATTAGTGAATTTGTTCATAGAGTAAAATTGTTTTATTAAATAGTAACCTTAGTGTTTTTTTTGTAGATAGAAAATCGTTGACGATGTATTATTTTTGTGTTGCTAGGAACTCCTCTCCTTTCCGCATTGATAGTTAGCCTGCTATATTTATGTTTCCTTACGGCTACGTCATTGTACGTAACAACCTTTTCCGTAATAAAATTTTGATGGATTTCTCTAAAGTTACAAAACCTCCTGAAAAAGCGTGTAATTTTGGGCGACCTCAGCTCGCCCAAAAACAGAATAATGCTAAGCCATACTTTGATGGAATGGAAATTATTAGTACTAATTCGTATTCCATAAATAAAACATAACCGTAGAGCATTTTGGTAAATGGATGAGTGCTTTTATAATACCAAATCAAGAGACTACAATAGCTGCACTGGTACAAGTGAGAGGGCCTTTCTGTCATTTTTCAGTGTTAGTGGTTTTGGTCAGTGTGTTGTCAGTATTTCTTCATACTGTTTGTGCTATACATTATTCACAAATACTATGAATTTTATATCTTTAGAAACGATGTCTCTGGTTATACAGACTTTTAGTCTGTCGACTATATTTTAAATACTCACGTACATCTGTTGTACGTTAAATTCTTATTATATCAAGAGTAATCAAATTACACATTTTTATTCATCTCTTGAAAGGCTAAAATTCAAACTTTTTCCATTTATAAATTTTATAAATTAGCCATTTCTAAAAAATGATCCATAGAACAATTATTTTCAAATATACAAATACCGCAAAATTTGGTCGAATACTTTTTATTGTTTTAGAATTTTAGTTTTATTAATTGATAATTCCATATATAATTAAATTCAAAAGGATGAATATTGATCTGTTTCAGTATAAATGCTTTTACATCATTTAAAATATTCGGATTAACATTTCAATTATATCTTTTATTTTTGTGGCTAGTTCCATTCAAATTTCAGAAGCAAACTGCTGCACTAACTAATTACCAAACACTTAAAAATACGCCATTTGGTGCTACATTATTTTTTATCGTAACAAGGCTTTTAACTCTGTTTAAATGCAGTATAGGTCTTTTAAAATCTCAGCGACCTGCGCAGAAATCTCAAATATTACTGACAAAACTAAAAACCAAAATGAAAATATAGTATTGTGGAATGATACTCATGGCTCCAACAGCGTTAACGTTACTGCAATATAATTTTAAAATCGATGTTACCATATGAATATTTTTTATACATTTTTCATACTAAAAAATATTTGTTCTGTACTACACCACGTTACGGGTTATATTGATATTTATTAGATTACTCTGTTCTAAATCATATTTATTATTTTGATTAAACCTATGTTTATTAATGTAACAAAAAGTCACGTGCTTATATTATGAAAGTGGCTTATCTATATTAACCTTATCTAATCTATGTTCTTAACTTACCGCCAAGTCGATACTGCATATTCTAGACAAGTAATTTTGACATTTGCGATTCCTATCTATTTCAGTTTTCTGTATTTTGTTTAATTTACTTTTGTTAATAATATTTATAAAACAGTCTTTTTCAAGACTACAACTTCGTTGTTTATTTTGAAATTGCAAGTAAACGTTTTTAAATTTAATATTTTTTGAGTACATATTTTTTTATTTTAGGTAAGATTCGACTTCATTATGAGCAATTCTAAAAAAATTGTTCATAGCCAAGGCCGTGAGATTATATATAATCTGTACAATTATATGAAAGAGCAGCAGAATGCTGGCCAAGATATGATTTTGCTGAACAATTTGAGCAAAATAGTGTCTGAAGCAACTGGTGTTGGCTTAACAACTGTTAAGAAAATTATTAAGGAAGGCAAAATGCAGCCAGTTGGTGTTAAGTTACAATTTACCTCACCAAGGAAAACCATCAAGAAAGGTAGTCCAAAGTCTACGTTAGACGAATTTGAAGAAGAAATTATGCGCACAATTATTTATCGATTTCCGAATACACACCATAAACAATCTACAATGCAGGCTGTATTTGAAGCTTTCAAATCTAAAGCAATTAATTTCTGTAAAAAAATCAATTCGTTTAGACGATTGGTGCATAAAATGGGGTATCGTTGAAAGAAGTGCCAAGACAATCGCAAAGTCTTAATTGAAAAACCAAGAATTCGAGCAAAACGAGTCGATTTTTTACGAAAAGTACAATATCGATCAGAAGAAAGAAATATTATATATTTTGATGAAACCTACCTGCACAGTTCACATACTGTATCGAAGTTGTGGGACGATGGTTTAAATCAATGTTCAAAAGCACCATTGGTTAAAGGGAAACGTTTAATTATTATACATGCTGGTGGCAGAATGGATTGCTAATTTCTAAGTCTGGACTTAGAACTGGTGATTATCACAATGAAAAAAATTATAGAAATTTTTGTAAATGGTTACAAGATAAAATATTACAAAATCTTGAACCAAACTGTGTTAGTGATGGATAATGCATCATATCATAATGCGACCGAGGAACCGAATCCCACTACGGCTTGGAAAAAAAAGACACGAGGTGTTGGCTACTGAAAAGAAACATACCTTTTCAGCTTAAAGATACAATATCAGAACTATATGCAAATATTAACCAACATAAGCCTCTGTGCAAGCAATACGTGTTGATAAAATTTTAGCTGAACATGGTCATACAGTGTTGCGATTGCTCCCATATCATCCGGAACTCACCCTATTGAAGAAATATGGGCAATGGTAAAAAATCATGTTGCTGCAAATAACACAACTTTTAAGTTAAAGGATGTATGGAAGTTGGCTGAAAATAAGTTCAATACCGTTGGTCATCAAGAATGGATAAATGTTTGTTCTCGTGTAGAGAAAACAGAGAAAGAATACCTTAGCAGGGAATATATAATAGACGACATACAAGAACTAATAACAATAATGTTAACTGCGATAGTGATTCTTCAAACTTGAGTTTGTCTGATGATGATAGTGATGATGATTTTGGTTGCAAACCATTACAGTAACGTGCAATATGATTGTGTATGCTATAAGGTATTTTCAATTTGTTTGTAGTGCATATTATTATTCATTTAAATAAGCAACATTATTGTATTATTTATTAATATTAATAACTAATATTTTACTTGGGTATCTAATCTAAATAATATATTTAAGGTTTTATTAAATTTATTTGAAATCATTGAACGAGTTGTATGAAAATTTCAATCATGCTGTCTAAAGAAATTATTATGACTACATAATGTAGATAGCTCAGGGTGAAGTTCAAGCAGTGTATACAATTACTATTTCACCCAAAATGTTTTGAGTGTTTATTTAACTGAAATATTTGTATAAAAATAACTTTTTGTACTACCATTACTTTTGCTATCCAAGTCTACAATCTACAATGTCTCCATAACTATAAATTTCTTCTCCATTGTTAAAACCGTGCTTGATGTTACCAATAGTTTTTCAAAATTCAAACAATAAACTACCTATATTCCAAGTTTTATTTTTAATTGATTGTTCTAATTCAAATCTTTGAAGTTCCGTAGAAGTCTGCTCTTTGATAAGGTTTATTGCGCTCATACGGTACAAGTTGTACATCAAGCCATGTCAAAATATACATTAAATTTTAAACATTTATAATACTTATGGTAAGCGAATAACACAAACAATCCCCTTTATCCTTTTCTATATATAATACAATTAAGGCACTACAAAACCCAGTTGGCAGTATATATAGCAAAAAATTCATCCACTGAGTACAAGCAAAGGAATAGCAAGTTTTTCTTTCAAATTTTTTTAAATTGACGTACATTTCTTATATTTTTTATCGCAGATGGTATGTGATTATAGAGCTTTATTGGAAATATAAGACTACTTCTATAGATCATTTCAAGATGATGCTGCTGAAATCTTAGTGTATTTCCCACCCTAAGTCTGTAGGATGATATCTCATTTGAAGTTATACAATGTAGGGCACTTCTTTATATACATTACTGCATTTAAGATATAAATTGAGAACACTGTGAGTATTTTGAGTTGCCTGAACAACTCCCTGCAGGAATGGTTATATTTCTTGAATAACATTAATCTAACTATTCTCTTTTGAAGTATAAATATCTCCCTAGCCTTTCGTGAATTTCTCTATGCAACTATGCTATAACTTAACATTGAATATTTAAGCTAACATCCTCCCGTAATCTCCATGTAATAAACCATTTGACTTTTAGTTTATTTTTCACCAATGCTACCAGTAGGGTAAATACAGGTCTTCTCCCGCCTCATTTCCTCCAGAATCCCTCATTTCCTCACTCATCTGGACCAAAAAGTTTTCTTCGACTAACCATTTTTCATCTTTCGAGATAAATATCATAAATTTTTCATCTTTCGAGATAAATGAGCATCCACATTTCCACACACGAGATAAAGCTTTTTTTAAGATTTTTTTTACCGCTAACATTCTGGACGAAATAGTTTTTTTCGACTAACCATTTTTCATCTTTCGAGATAAACCTATCTTGTTTGGTATCAATTAATATTAGAATTTTCTCAGCTACCCGAATCTTTAGGAATTTTTCAGATTGCGACACCCCCCAGGGAGCCACCCTTATTTTAAGATTTCTTACCTGTAGCGACTTTAGAGCGTTCTTATAAATTTATTTATACATGCGATACATTAAATTAGCTTAGAATTTTACGCAGAATCCGAATCTGTAAACAGATTTAAAATCAGACCACGCCCTGC
Source organism: Platerodrilus igneus (assembly GCA_036346225.1). Classification (NCBI taxonomy): domain Eukaryota; kingdom Metazoa; phylum Arthropoda; class Insecta; order Coleoptera; family Lycidae; genus Platerodrilus; species Platerodrilus igneus. Next base: position 154,347 of record JARFIW010000172.1, on the reverse strand, counting down.
AAAATTACACATATGCCCTCTGCGAGATAAATCTTTCTCCACATTTCCACCCACGAGATAAACCTACCTTGTTTGGTATCAATTAATATTAGAATTTTCTCAGCTACCCGAATTTCTAAGAATTTTTCAGATAGCATCATCCCCCAGAGGGCTACCCTAATTTTAAGATTTCTTACCTGTAGCGACTTGTGAGCGTTCTTATAAATTTTTTTAGTCATGCAATACATTAAATTAGCTTAGAATTTTACGCAGAATTTGAATCTGCAAACAGATTTAAAATAGGACCACCCCTTACCGTTTTACACATATGCCCTCTGCGAGATAAAGCTTTCTCCACATTTCCACCCACGAGATAAACCTACCTTGTTTGGTATCTATTAATATTAGAATTTTCTCAGCTACACAAATCTCTTTAAATTTTTTAGATAGCTCCATTCCCTAGAGAGCTACCTCCATTTTAAGATTTTTTTGCTGGTAGCGATTTCTGACGGTCCTTATAAATTTTTTATACATGCAATACATCTTGTTAGTCTAGAATTTTATGTAGAATCTGAATCTGCAAACAGATTTAAAATCGGAGCACCGCTTACCATTTTACACACACCCTCTAAATTATAAATTTCCTGCGGCTCATACCTAAAAGAAAATCTAAAAACCATTCTTAAAACTTTTTATTACAGACAATTTTTACTAATTCAGTTTAAATTTTGTAAACCACATTCTTAAATACATATTCACAATTTTTTATTTTTAACCTAGAACTTCTCATATCGGCTTATACTTATTAATATTTATTTCTAAATAGAGCACCTTTTCCAAAGACCAACCGGACCCGCATGTTTCAAATTGCTCTGATTTTGTTCTTATGGTTTCGCTTAAGACCTCGTACATATTTTCCAGATTACTAGAAGACGTTATAACCACATTTTTTGTGTTAAAGGATTTCACATCGGTAGTCTCCTCTCCCATTTTGGTGTTTCATGTTTCTTTTTTCATTTATTAATCGAATAAATCGCTCTTTCTGCTTCCAAAGAAACTAGAACACTCCATCGTCGACACTGGCGTTCTTTATGCGATAGCTAGCCATACGGTTGTTAAATGCTGTATTAACCTTTTCTACACCATCGTCGTTAGTAGCGGTAACTGATGCATTTTTATGTTTGTTGCTCCTTAAGTGTGCGGCATACGTAGTTTTTTCCATTTCGAAATCGCATACTTTACACATCATCCGTGGTTGTTTCGTACAAGGCTCTTTAACAGCTGGCGGAACTGAACGTTTACGGCTTAATGACATACCATGCTGTTTTTCCTTGTGTCGCTGTAAGCTGTCCATTCTCGTAAAAGCGCAAGACCCACAGTTAAAGTACTTTGCTGCGGACGGATGTATAAGCTTAACCCTGGGCGATGTTACACCACGACATTTGTTCTGGTGCCGTTTGAGAGCATTTTTCCAGGTATAGGAAGAACCGCAAGAGTTGCATTTAAAAACGTTTGCAGGTACCATTTTAGTACAAAACAAAATCCGCACTATAAGACTTGACTTGTAAACGAACTAACTTATAACTAAAGAGTTTACTCCTGCGTACCTGCTTTATGTACTCTATAGAATGCAAACCAAAGGTTTCCGAAGACGGCCGAACGAAGTTGAGGATTCAGCGGAGAACTAAATGACGTCATAATCCTTGCTGCTCGTCCAGTACATTTAGCGCCAATGCATGCACCTGGATCGCATCGTCGATGGTGCGAATGCCGTTAGTAGAAACATCGGAAACGGCTTCCATGTTATACGGATCGCGTGCATATTAAAAATCCAAAAGAGCTGTAGCACACGCACACAAATTGGTTGCAAGTCGTGCTGTAGAAGATGCAGTGCTACTATAAACAAAAACACTTTAAACCTATACTAAGGGAATACCAAACTTGTTGTCTACAGAATACTTACTAATAAAACAATTTAATTTTAAAAAACTTCTACGTTATATTTTCGGAAATGTCAGGCTTGAATATTTTCTTTGGGAACAATCGAAGATTGCCGAAAACACTTGAAGAGTGCACGAGCGCGGTCGCTAAACCAATTAGCATTAATACCAAGTATTCGGTACTTTTGTAGGTTGCTCATTTCCTAGAACCAAATCTTCCGCATAGCGGTCGGTATCACGTAATGATTTCTAGAACCGGCAAGTACTCGATATCGCCCAAATAGAGAATTAGATGCTCGATGTCCGTCAACCCCCGATTCCCTCGTAAAAGGTAGAAAAAACTCGGTCAATCATCCATTATACTTCAACTCACACCCGTTCTGATAATTTCCAAACATTTTTCAAACGACAATGGGCTGAGAATTTTTAAACCTCCGAGGGATCTTTAAGTCGTGATCAATTACACATCCGAGCTACCCGTAAACTAACATATTTTATAGCAACTGTGCACTGTATAATACATGCATACCCCTCCTTTGCGCTACTGCTATTCTTGTAGTTGCTTAAAAAAGTCAGTCGCCCTTTTTACTGCTAGGGCCGCTAAAAAGCACCATTCCATACTTTCTTTAGAAGTGTAGCACATCGCGCACTTTTTTGTCGGATAATTAAATTTTGTTTATGTAGGCCTTTACACTTTCGCTTATTTAAACATCTAATACTATTGATTAACCACTTTCGATTATTCTTGAGAGGCCACCATACATCCCGCCGCATCGTTCTTTTTGAATCCAACGATCCTATGGGCTTCCGCACACTAACACCTGACGTATCTTTCCTACTATTTGTTAAACAAAAACTACCGGCATCGACATTGTGGACGTAAACAGATGTTTGTGGATGTATACGAGAATATGTAACCATATACATTAATCAGTATAAGCTATTTTATTTAGTCTACGAAAACTACTATTTTTTTAAACCACAATTAATAATCGCCTTTATAGGTTTAACATTTCTACCATTACCCAATGACTGGTACTACGTACATGGAAACTTTAATTTCTTATTGGAGAGAATTCTTATTCTCCCACGCACTGCTGCGTAGTTGCATGCCCACCCCTTTTGGAAATATATGCTCGTTATAGGTTGTAGCACCCGCGGTTTTACTTAACTACACTTCGTGAGACCCCTTTAATCTTTTTAATCGTACCTTTCTCGCTTACAATACACTCGGACTTAGCCCTACTACCAACAAATTGTAATACTGGACCCCCATTAAATTCGTCTTTAAATTTCCCTACAAGTTTTTGTTAACATGCGGTATATTGTATTTATTATACGCGGGGTAGTCACTCTTTTAAGATAAATATATTTTGCTAGGTATCAACTAACATTAAATTTTTCTAGAGACCTCAAATCTGTAATTAAATTTTAAATAGGACCACCCCATACACAGTTATGCCTTTTAAAGACCCAAATCACTGTTTTTTGCCCATCTTTATTTAACTACATCTTAAAACCCTTTTTCTCTACCCAAGACATATGCTTTAATCAACCATTTCCCTAGAAATCTAAAACCGATGTGTCCCGCGAACACCACGTGGAGGTAACACGTATACTCTGTCAACCGAGATAGAAGCAGGAAGGATTTAGAAGGTGGGAGAAGAACTTAAAAATTATGGAATTTAAAAACTAATATACACAATAGATTTACAAAATCTGTACAACTATCTTATATCTTTACGCCCCCATGCGTAGATTGTTGTACTATTAGGAATGATGTACCTTTTGTCATCTTCCCTCGATAAACTAATTTTATTAATAAGCTGCGTATGCAAATCGTATTGTTTTACTCCGGATACATACGCAGGCAAGTACTCGATACCATCCAAATAAAGAATTGGATGCTTGGTGACTGTTACCATCCCCTTCCCTCGTGTACGCCCAGACACATCCCAACCCATGCGCACATCTGCGCATGCACACCCCTGCCCATACGCACCCCTGCGCGTACGCATACCTGCCCATGCGCGCTGCCCATGCGCACCCCTCTCTGTGCGACTGCTATTTCGGGGTAACGTCACAGCCTTTTATAAATAAAGGACAATGTTATATACTATTATAAAATGTTTATTCTAACATTATACATAACAAAATTTAAAAATATTTAACACCAAGCATGGAGTCATTTAAACTTAATTTTAATACAAAGTTATACACAGAACACAGTCCTTTCTTTATGTTTGTTTGGAGTGGTTTTAATTTTATCTAATTTTATTCGCAGCTTAAAATTTAAATCGACACCCAAATCTTCTATCTCCTTTTCTAGCCGATAGTTTGATACATAGAGACCGTGTAGGTTTTCGAATTGTAAAATGTAGCGAAGTTTGCCCCTATATTTAAAGTCTTTGATTCCACCGACAACCAGATCCATTCCTTCGTCTAATTCCTGCAACTTGTGACAATCTTTTAATCGCAGCTTTCCCACTATATCCTGCATACGTATCTTGTTAGCTTGATCGACTTCTTCTTGTCGATATTGGAGGAAATACTTATTCTCCCACACACTGTTGCGTAGTTGCATGTCCACCACTTTTGGGAATATATGGTTGTTATAGGTTGTAAGACCCTCGGTTTTAAATGATCCGAAAGGTTCTTTACTGGGCAAATATACAATGTTTAGCGGAACCCCTTTACGTGTGGTGTACGCCAAGGTTACGAAACCAGCATTCCTTAATTCGTCTTTGTTATCTGCCATTTTGATAAATACGTTTTTAGAATAACCTTTTAAAAAGTATACGGATTTAGTACCATCCTTTTCTGCAAGAACGCCTACATAACTAAAAGAGTCTTTCTTACTAACCGCAAATGCATACAGCTTGTACAACCCGGATGTATCTAAGTCAGCCCATCGGCACATAAAATAATCTTTTAATTCTTCCTCATTTTCTCTAATAAGATGTTCTTTGTATAACACATCTTTGTATTGTTCGCGTATTGTCGCAGTATTTTCCATGTACTCCAATTAGTAGGGTGTATTGTAAGCGAGAAAGATACGATTAAAAAGATTAAAGGGGTCTCTCGAAGTGTAGTTAAGTAAAACCGCGGGTGCTACAACCTATAACGAGCATATATTCCCAAAAGGGGTGGGCATGCAACTACGCAGCAGTGCGTGGGAGAATAAGAATTCTCTCCAATAAGAAATTAAAGTTTCCATGTACGTAGTACCAGTCATTGGGTAATGGTAGAAATGTTAAACCTATAAAGGCGATTATTAATTGTGGTTTAGAAAAATAGTAGTTTTTGTGGACTAAATAAAATAGCTTAGACTGATTAATGTATATGGTTACATATTCTCGTACACATCCACAAACATCTGTTTACGTCCACAATGGCGATGCCGGTAGTTTTTGTTTAACAAATAGTAGGAAAGATACGTCAGGTGTTAGTGTGCGGAAGCCTATAGGATCGTTGAATTCAAAAAGAACGGTGCGGCGGGATGTATGGTGGCCTCTCAAGAATAATCGAAAGTGGTTAATCAATCGTATTAGATGTTTAAATAAGCAAAAGTGTAAAGGCCTACATAAACAAAATTTAATTATCCGACAAAAAAGTGCGCGATGTGCTACACTTATAAAGAAAGTATGGAATGGTGCTTTTTAGCGGCCCTAGCAGTAAAAAGGGCGACTGACTTTTTTAAGCAACTACAAGAATAGCAGAAGCGCAGAGGAGGGGTATGCATGTATTATACAGTGCACAGTTGCTATAAAATATGTTAGTTTACGGGTAGCTTGGATGTGTAATTGATCACGACTTAAAGATCCCTTGGAGGTTTAAAAATTCTCAGCCCATTGTCGTTTGAAAAATGTTTGGAAATTATCAGAACGGGTGTGAGTTGAAGTATAATGGATGATTGACCGAGTTTTTTCTACCTTTTACGAGGGAATCGCGGGTTGACGGACATCGAGCATCTAATTGTCTATTTGGGCGATATCGAGTACTTGCCGGTTCTAGAAATCATTACGTGATACCGACCGCTATGCGGAAGATTTGGTTCTAGGAAATGAGCAACCTACGAAAGTACCGAATACTTGGTATTAATGCTAATTGGTTTAGCGGCCGCGCTCGTGCACTCTTCAAGTGTCTTCGGCAATCTTCGATTGTTCCCAAAGAAAATATTCATGCCTGACATTTCCGAAAATATAACGTAGAAGTTTTTTAAAATTAAATTGTTTTATTAGTAAGTATTCTGTAGACAACAAGTTTGGTATTCCCTTAGTATAGGTTTAAAGTGTTTTTGTTTATAGTAGCACTGCATCTTCTACAGCACGACTTGCAACCAATTTGTGTGCGTGTGCTACAGCCCTTTTGGATTTTTAATATGCACGCGATCCGTATAACATGGAAGACGTTTCCGATGTTTCTACTAACGGCATTCGCACCATCGACGATGCGATCCAGGTGCATGCATTGGCGCTAAATGTACTGGACGAGCAGCAAGGATTATGACGTCATTTAGTTCTCCGCTGAATCCTCAACTTCGTTCGGCCGTATTCGGAAACCTTCGGTTTGCATTCTATAGGGTACATAAAGCAGGTACGCAGGAGTAAACTCTTTAGTTATAAGTTAGTTCGCTTACAAGTCAAGTCCTATAGTGCGGATTTTGTTTTGTACTAAAATGGTACCTGCAAACGTTTTTAAATGCAACTCTTGCGGTTCTTCCTATACCTGGAAAAATGCTCTCAAACGGCACCAGAACAAATGTCGTGGTGTAACATCGCCCAGGGTTAAGCTTATACATCCGTCCGCAGCAAAGTACTTTAACTGTGGGTCTTGCGGTATCGCTTTTACGAGAATGGACAGCTTACAGCGACACAAGGAAAAACAGCATGGTATGTCATTAAGCCGTAAACGTTCAGTTCCGCCAGCTGTTAAAGAGCCTTGTACGAAACAACCACAAATTATGTGTAAAGTATGCGATTTCGAAATGGAAAAAACTACGTATGCCGCACACTTAAGGAGCAACAAACATAAAAATGCATCAGTTACCGCTACTAACGACGATGGTGTAGAAATGGTTAATACAGCGTTTAACAACCGTATGGCTAGCTATCGCATAAAGAACGCCAGTGTCGACGATGGAGTGTCCGAGTTTCTTTGGAAGCAGAAAGAGCGATTTATTCGATTAATAAATGAAAAAAGAATACAACATACAGCAATAAAAGTCTACTGCGAACTCTACGGCGTTTACACCAAAATGGGGGAGGAGACTACCGATGTGAAATCCTTTAACACAAAAAATGTGGTTATAACGTCTTCTAGTAATCTGGAAAATATGTAGGAAGTCTTAAGCGAAACTATAAGAACAAAATCAGAGTAAAAATTGTCTGTAATAAAAAGTTTTAAGAATGGTTTTTAGTTTTTCTTTTAGGTATGAGCCGCAGGAAATTTATAATTTAGAGGGTGTGTGTAAAATGGTAAGCGGTGCTCCGATTTTAAATCTGTTTGCAGATTCGGATTCCACATAAAATTCTAGACTAACAAGATGTATTGCATGTATAAAAAATTTGTAAGGACCGTCAGAAATCGCTACCAGCAAAAAAATCTTAAAATGGGGGTAGCTCTCTGGGGAATGGAGCTATCTAAAAAATTTAAAGAGATTTGTGTAGCTGAGAAAATTCTAATATTAATTGATACCAAACAAGGTAGGTTTATCTCGTGGGTGGAAATGTGGAGAAAGATTTATCTCGCAGAGGGCATATGTGTAATTTTGCAGGGCGTGGTCCGATTTTAAATCTGTTTACAGATTCGGATTCTGCGTAAATTTCTATGCTAATTTAATGTATTGCATGTATAAAAATTTTATAAGAACGGTCAAAAGTCGCAACAGGTAAGAAATCTTAAAATGAGAGTAGCTCCCTTGGGGGTGATGCTATCTGAAAAATTTAAAGAGATTTGGGTAGCTGAGAAAATCTAATATTAATTGATACCAAGCAAGGTAGGTTTATCTCGTGGGTGGAAATGTGGAGAAAGATTTATCTCGCAGAGGGTATATGTGTAACTTTGCAGGGCGTGGTCCGATTTTAAATCTGTTTGCTATTCGAATTCTGCGTAAAATTCTAAGCTAATTTAATGTATTGCATGTATAAAAAAGTTTATAAGAACGCTCAAAAGTCGCTACAGGTAAGAAATCTTAAAATGAGGGTAGCTCCCTGGGGGGTGTCGCAATCTGGAAAATTCCTAAAGATTCGGGTAGCTGAGAAAATTTTAATATTAATTGATACCAAACAAGATAGGTTTATCTCGAAAGATGAAAAATGGTTAGTCGAAGAAAACTATTTGGTCCAGAATGTTTGCAGTAAAAAAAATCTTAAAAAAAGGTTTATCTCGTGTGTGGAAATGTGGATGCTCATTTATCTCGAAAGATGAAAAATGGTTAGTCGAAGAAAACTTTTTGGTCCAGATGAGTGAGGAAATGAGGGATTCTGGAGGAAATGAGGCGGGAGAAGACCTGTATTTACCCTACTGCTACCTAATATGATTATACCAGTTACGACACGAATCAACTTCAATTCCTAAGAAACGAATGCATGACTCCTGGCTCGGAAGTTTATTAGCTGAGCTTTTTATAAACAAACTATGATCAGGTAACACAGTTTAAAATAATACAGCTGTTGTTTTACAAAGATTTAAGATTAGCCCATTTCTAGAACAGTAAGCCTGCATATTATGCTCCTGCTGAATCCTTTGATGCAGATTCCACAATGGATTTTATCCACACTTATAAACTCTGTACGTATTTGAAAAATTCATATTTCAAACGTGGTTCTTCATGATATTTGAAGAATTTTAAGTTCATTTTCCAGTTTTTTTTATCTTGACAGTTTATTTCTCCTCTTTGAAAGGAATAGTAACTTTGACCTTATAGCGAATATCTCATAATTTTTCTTTATATGATTTATTTAATTCACTTAGCCCCAAGAAGTAATATAAAACTCAAAAGTGAATTGCCTTTTATCATAAATCAGTATTAAGGTTAGGTATTTGTTTACACATTATAATTTGACATTACATTACGGGTTATTTTGGCGAATCGTGATGTTTTTAGGTTGAACTGAAAACACCGTGTTATGTTCTTTTCTAAAGGTTTCTCACGTCCCCCATTGCGCATCCCAGGGTCGCTGAGATTTTGAAACAGCTCTAATACACGGAGTTAATATTAAATGTTACTTTAGCTTAAATCAATTGCTATTAATGAACCCTAATAACATTTAACGAGAGGTATACCTAAACTGACCCTAAAATATTGTCAATAAATAGCTGTGTTTTAGTCTTTTATCAAATTTTTTGGATTGATTTTAGGGTATAAATACATTAAATGCATTCCTCAAAATATTATTACCTTCAGATATTTAAAAATAAAATTAGGATTTGCATTTTAGAGAATCCAAAATAACATACAACAAATAGTATGAAAGAAGAGTAGCAAATTTTCACATATACTTATCAATTACTGTTTATTAGAGCTACATACATTTTCGATGGCATAGTTTTGAGAGAGAAGGAAAAATAAATGAATTCCCCAAATTTATTTTTAATCTTATATACAAGCCGTTATTCAAAAATGATAGGTAACATACATCGTAAACAATATAAATGATACTATTCTTAGTAATAAATTTGTTAGTGGATTTGTTTTTAATCTTAATATGTTCTAAATACCAAGATCGGAACTAAATAAATCCAAATTATTTTTCTATTGTGATTGGTGATATTAATTTACTTTTAAAATAGAAATTTATAAAACTTTATAAGTCAAAAGCCTAACAATAAACACAAATAGACAATGTTTAAAATACTGTATAGTACTTTAAGCTATAGATAACATTAGAATAGAAGAATAGTTATCATCCTTTATTTCTATAACACTTGCAGTTTCTTCCTTGACATTTACCACCATGAAAACCTTTACGAATACAGTTGGCAGCGCATAATCGTTCACTGTGTGCAATATCGCACGTAAAACGTTTCGTGCGAATTAATGCTCCATCTGCAACACAATAATACTGAGGATTAGTAATCATTTTCATTTTCGTTGTGTTTGTATATTTTGCAATTGCAATTGCAATTAGTCACAAATAAATTATTTATAATTTTAAAAATATTTACAAAGTGAACAGACCATTAGCAATTCAAATTTAAATATCAATGACGGTAGACATAAAAAATAATAATAACATTTAGCGACAGATGTGATTAACTTAGAAATTTTTAGTTAATCAATCCCTACTTAATATTTGTAGAAATAAAACTATGCAATGGTATTTTGTTTTCAATTTCATTCGTTTTATAATTATGGTTACAAAAAAATTTAAATTATATACCTTCGTTAGCGGAGTCTGCTACATCTACTTCTACGTCTCCTACGCTTGCAGCTTGAAGATCAACAAACAAGAAGACTGTAACAATAACAATACAAAGTAAAACTTTACAGTTCATTTTGGAAGTAGGTGTCTAGTCTAAGTTGTACTTCTCTAAACACGAATATACAGTATTCAATTCAAAACTATCTTTATATACCCTTCCGAATTATCTGCCCAAAAAACCATTTGTATTTTCCACTGAAATAAATACAATTTAAGGAACCTAGAAATAATAAATATGGATGGCTGTTTTTCTTATTACTTAAGTTTTGTGTAAAATACGTTTGAACCACACACTCTGAAAGGAATAGTAATGCAATTGTTTTATGTAATTATGTATACACGACACATAATAGCAAACATCCATAAAATAATAATGAAACGCTTAGTTTTCTCCTACGTTTGTTTTTTCAGTGCCAATAAATTTTGCATAAGTGTTAAAAGAAATAATTTTAGTTAGAATTCGTACATTTCGAAAGCGGAATTGTGACAGTGCTCTGAAAGCTGAAAGAACAATGTGGGTGTAGGAAATTTGACAATAAGTGTAGTGCAAATATAAATGACAATTAAAAATAATCCCACAATATAGTTTAATAGATAAAATTAAACTGTAATTTTTAAATGACAATTAAAAGACGCTATAGCGCACATGGAATTGTGAATTCTGTTGTGCAATCTTTAAATTTCTGGTTTAATTTGAAGCCATATTTTAACTTCGTGTATAATAGTTCATCTTAATTGATGATTATACTAGTAGCTCCTTTTATATGCTGATTGTTATTATTAGTATATACCAGTTCATACACTTATTTGAGCGATGCATAAAGTTAATCACGAACACCACTATTAGATAATCGCAAATATAAATTTTGATTTTTTGTTTGAAAATGATATAAATATTTGCAGCAAAAGTTAGAATTAGGTCTTAATCTGATAAAATTATTTGTAAGGAGATAATTACTAGCAAAATTTTGATAAGAGTTCGAAGTACTTTGACCATTTCTAAATCAACTATGCAGCGTTATTGGTCAATTACACTCACCAACGGAATAACAAAGATCGGCAAATTATCCACATCTAAATTAAAGAGATTTCTGTAGTTGTCAACAAAGATCATCTAAGGATTATATAATAAGAACGGTTAGGAATAATTGTAAACTGTTTTATAAATTTAAGAGAACTTTTTTATGAAAGAGAAATGTTGCAAATGCATATGTGTTTCTTGAGATTTTAGTGCTTCATTTTATTTTCGTAAATTCCACAGCATAATTTCTGTTGCACTAGTCAGGCAAGAAAAAGGAAGGTAAGATATTAATTACATATTTTCTATCGCATTCTCATTAATAAAATTCAAATCACACATTAATTCAGTGGCTATCCCCAATACATATGCCAACCACAGTAATATATATTGCTACGATATTGCCGCCTAATCTTTTCGATCAATTACCTGCTGATCGTCTTGTTTCTGTGCCTCTAAAATATCTAAAATACTTTTAAAATCACCACAATTAAATTTATGTCTCGACTAGCTCAGTTCTACGCTGCACAGAGTGAACGACGATATAACAACGAATATTTACCCTCTTCTCTCTAACACTTCAGGTACCTTAAATAAGATAAACAAAATTCTTCAAAATTTGTATAACAAGCTAAGAAATATGTACAATTTCCAACTGTACGACTTTCGTACAGTCATGTGCTATTTAAGAAATTTCGAATTAAAATTAAAATACATATTAAATTTGTTCATTACCATAATTAATAACTCCTTTTACGTAATTAAAGCCAGTAAAAATAATTACGTAGTATTTTAAATGTTTCGTTGAACGTTCAATGTACCTTTCCCTCTCTTTTAACGTATTTTCTACCTATCGCCAAATTTTTGATGACCCTTTACACAGAATATCTAAGTACATGTACGTTTCAAATATCCAAAATAAAGCTTATACTATTAATTGAAAATTTAATTATAATCTGGTATTCTTCCGATTGATTTTCACGGGAGTTTTCGGTTTCAAATCAATTGCTAATTTACTGGTTGTTGACCTGCAGTTTTACGTGCACCCCAATGATTTCAACTGTTTTTCTGCAGTTTAACGAATGTCTTTGAATGAACGTGTTGCTTATAGCTTCACTTAAAGTCACAACGTCTTAATTTAGAGTTTTCCCATTTATTGTATTTAGTACTTAGAGGTATTGAAGTATTAGTGTTGAGGTATTGTTTTGAGTTTTACTTCCATACTTGATTGGAGCATTTAAGTATTATTTTGGGTTTTACTTACGTACTTGCTTGAAGCCGTTTTAAGCCAACGGCAGGTTTTTATACACTCATATGTTTAAATGCACACTTATACTGTTTTTCTCACTTAAAATTTTAATTAATATGACTTTTACTCATAATGTTATTAGTTGACCGCCCGGTATCGTGTTATTCGGCCATGGCAGAGGCTTTGCACTGCGCTATCATGCAGCCGGTTGGGTTTTACTTCGAGTTGCTTACTTTATGCATTGCTCAGACTTATGGTTCCATATTTTGTTTACCCATGTCGGGCTTTACAAAAATATGGCGATTTATACATTTCTAATGTCACGTACGCGTTTTGTCCCAATATCTGTCTTATTGCGTTATGAAATATACTCGTTTTTTCAAAAGTTTGTTTTATGCATTTTTATTGCTTTTCATTTCTTACGCAATGCGTTGAGTTTTAAAGAGATTTGTTTCACTTTTAAATATGCCTAATTTGTAGTTATTAGGAGTTTATGAATGCTTTAAATGTTTCTAAAATAAATTGGGTTGCGCTCAGAATTATTTATTCTACTAAAATGTGGTTCAACTATTACAGAATGAGCTTCCTTTGATATTATACAGGGTGATTTGTATTAGTTTTGGCGCCTGAGTATGGTTTCATATGTTTAGAAATGTACTGAATAACTTCTAAAGTTATTTATTTTGATCTAAGTTATTATAGAACGAGGTTCCTTTTATTAATTGTGGCTGGTTGTCGATTTTATACAAGGTGATTGGAATTTACTTTTTTGCATAATGACCGAATTATGCACCTTTATGATTTAAATTTTTGTTTTGTTTATTTTATGATGTTCACATGAAGTATACATCTCCTGTGACTTTATATACCGCTAAATAACCCTATTATTATAGCAATATATGTATATATATATATATATAAAATACTGATAAGCATAATTCACACTTTGGAATGCAAAATGCATGTTTGTTATATATTACCAGCAATAAAATGAAATGGATACCCATATATATATATATATATATATATATATATATATATATATATTACTCATATTTAGACCAGGGTAGAAAATTAAATAATCAAATCAAATAATTTTAATTACCGTGTATAAGGAATTTCATTAAATAATACGCTTTATTAAAACCTTGAAGCATAAATAAACTCGGTCGTTTCAGTAAAATAAGAAATTTAAATTATCTATAAGACGCTTTACATCAAAAGAAGCAGTATTGAAAAGCGCAGTGGATAATTTAATTATTCCTAAACAAATGGAAATTACGTGCAAAGTTTATATTAATTAACCCTATTTTAAGTAACCGGTAGTAAAACAAAGTGTACATATAATAATTAATATTTAAGTCGTATTCGCTAAAAATGAAAAGGATGGAAATCAATTTTAATTGGAGTTAATTAAACCGTTAATAACATATAATAAGCATAAAAGCTTGTGAAACCCAATAATAGTCAAATCGTAGGAAGGTTATTTAAAATGTTACGTTTGAACACCCCTGCGTGTTTTTAAAAGGCAATTTCAAGTTAATTTGTTTGGATAAACATGTTGATTCTAAGGATATTGAAACGATCAGATGCTTTAGCAGGAAATACAGAACACCTGCGTATTTTTAAAAAGCTCATTCTGCGTAAATTTGGCAAATAATTAATGTTTCAAAGAATCTTGGAGAAACCGGGACTTAGTATTCACGAGAATGTGCGATACGGGTTTATTAAACCCAGATAACAGTCCGCGTGGACTAAAATATAATCGATAATAAAGAATATAAATTTGCACCAATACGAACAGGTTAGAAAAGGAAAGAGAAAATGCGTCAAGCAAAGACACATATTGTAAAGGGCGGGATTTAAGCAACGTCAAGGGGTTGCGATTGGTTAAAAATAGGATGCATATAGCAGAGGTAGAACAACAATTTCTGTATAAAAGTAATTAGTTTTTCTCGGACAACTTTGCGGGCCGTGTTGAAATTTTCTGAGATCTCAATGGGGTGAGTACTAAATTCATAAAATCGACGTGCAGGCTACAGACTGGGAACGTAGAATGAGGAATTCGTTGGAATTACCCGTTTTAGGGAACAAAGCGACGTGTCGGCTATTCGCTATATATACAGGCGGGAATATGTGTTTCGCTCTCTTAGACTCTTAGACTTTCGACGATTCGATGCGTTAAAAGCTCGTGCATCCGCGACTTGATATTAAACAGTGCATTTTAGTTTGATTAAATAATTTAAAGTGTGCTAGTATATTTTAGTGACTCAAAATAGTTGGTTATTTTACGTGCTAACATGAATGTACTTCAGTGCACTTAGATACAAGGTAATAAAAGTTTATTATCACGGTACCAATTAGTAAAATTTACAACGACAAATGTATACCCAAAAGTAGGCAGTTTTGGCGTATATTGGTAATATTGGTAAAAGGAAGTATGAATTTCTTTGCTATTTTGCGGGGTGTTAATGACTAAATGGTTCGTAAATGTGTCTGCATCCACTGAACCAGAGGCAGATATACACAGATGAGTTCCGGAAAAGCCTAGAAACAACTTTAAATTAATGGTGATGGAGAACATTTTTAAAGCGTTGACAACTTGAAGCTGTAAATAGAATCCGGTTGGAATGGTGTGATTTACAAAAGGGACGATTACCCTGAAGCTACGAGGACAATAACCTTCAGGTAAATTGTACTATTTTGTTTGACATTTTTGTGTGTATTGAATGACTTTATAATTGATTTACTTTAAATGGACATTAGTGGAATTTTTCTAACCATAAAAATTTAATTTTAAGATGAAATTTGCTTGTTTAAGTAAAAGGGTATTTTGTTTTGATGTTCGGGAATAGGATGAAACTTTGGGTAGGTCTTTGAGCTCAATTAGACAAACCTGGTTAATTAACGTAAAGGGTGGTAGATGCTCCTTTATACTCAGACTCCGGTCTGCTTATATTGTTATATTAATTAGTAGGCATCCAACAAGGACTTTAATTTTGGATGCACAGTAAAATGATAATAAAATTAATCCGGAAATTCTTTTAAAACTGAATTTTATGTTCAAATTTAATTTGAAAATTTAATGTATTCTGAATATTGATGTAAATAGAGTTAACGTTGATGTTTGTGGTAGGAATGTGTTGTTTAATTTTTATGATTGAGAATGGAAGTTATCTAGAAGAGCAGCCGAGGCGATTAACAGAAGGAATCAACGGACCAGGTGATTTAAAGGTTTCACAGCAATATATATATATATATATATATATTGCTGTGAAACCTACAAAGAGCTTCTCCATTAATCTTAAACTAAGGTTTTCAAATCGAGTCCCACAGATTGGGCGTCAAGAATGCTGTGAAACCTTTTAAATTAACTGGTCCGTTGACTAACTTCTGTTAATCGCCTCTTTACTCTTTTCCGCCTCGGCTGCTCACCTAGTTAAAACTTTCATCCTCAATCATAAAAAAAACAAACACATTCCTATCACAAACACCAACGTTAACTCTATTTACATCAATATTCACAATACATTAAAATTTCAAAATTAAAATTCAGCATAAATTTCAGTATCAGAAAATTTCAAGATTAAATTTGTTATCATTTTAATGTGCATCTTGAATTAAAGTCCTTGTAGGATGCCTACTAATTAATATAACAATATATGCAGACCTGAGTCTGAGTACAAAGGGAGCATCTCCCACCCCTTTACGTTAATTAGACAGGTTCGTCTAATTGAGCTCAAAGACATACCCAAATTTTCATCAAGACCATAAATACTAAATACTCCTTTCGACTTAAACAAGAAAATTTCACCTTAAAATTAAAAATTTGTTGTTAGTACAAATTCATTACTGTCCATTTTAAGTAAATAAATTATAAAGTTATTCAACACACACCAAAACATCAAAATCCAACAACAAAGCATAAGCTACCTGAAGGTTACTGCACTAGTGGCTTCAATGTACATCGTCCTTGCTAATTTCACCATTCCAACTGGGTTATGTTTACGTCCTCGGATTACTGGTCGCTTTTAAACATTTTCTCTACACCACCATTCATCTAAATTTGTTTCAGGGCTTTTCAGGAACGCATCTTTGTATATCTAAACTTGCTTTATGGGTCCACTCACGATTACGAATAACATTTGATTATTAACACCCCGGAAAAATAGCAAAGAAATTCATACTTCTTTCACTCTATACGCCAAAACTGCCTACTTTTGTTTATTCATTTATCGTTACAATTTTGATAGTTGGTACAGTAATACTCGCACATATAACTAAATTTTATTACCTCGTATCGTAACACGTAAAGAGCAAACTGTTTTAAAGTATTTAATAATCACCAAAATATACGAGCAAACTGTTTAAATCAAAGTCGAAAATCTAAGAGCACTTTTTAAAGCATCGAATAGTCAAAATCTAAGAGCACTTTTTAAAGCGTCGAATAGTCAAAATCTAAGAGAGCCCCACTCCTATCAACACGGGTTTATATAATCGCTTGCCCGTGCGTCGGTCTAGTCCCGCAAACGGACAGTTTCTAGAATTTCGCATACTATGTTCCCATCTCGCCCGCCCGTGCGTCGGTTCTTATTAAATTTGCACTCGCACCAGTTGAAAATCTCAGAAAATTTCCACACGGCTCGCAGCCTCTGAGAACACCTAATTAAATTTTATACAGAAATCGTTGTTTCTACCTCTCATATTTGCATCTTATTTTCAACCAATCGTGACCCTCGTGACGTTGCTCAAATCCCGCCTTTTACTACATGTGTCTCTGTCTTGCGCATATTATCCGTCTCTATCTACCCTGTTCTGAGTGGTACAAATCGATATTACTTTAGTATCGGTTATTTTCAATCCACGTGTATTCTTATCTGGGTTAAATAACCCAGTATCTAGCCTTCCCGTGAATATTTAGCGACGGTTTCTCCAAGATTCTCTGTAACCATTTGTTATCTGCAAAATTTACTCAGAACGAGCTTTTTAAAAATACGCAGGTGTTCAATCGTCCTACTTCTAACTAACACTTCTACGATTTGAATATTATTGGGTTTTTACAAGCTTTTATGCGTATTATATGTTCCTAACGGTTCAATTAACTCCAATTAAAATAATACCCTTTAATTTTTAGTGAATCCTAATTAAATATTCAATTATTATCTGTACATTTTGTTTAATACTTGTTACCCAAACTTGAATCAATTAATATAAATTTTGCACGTAATTTCCATTTGTTTCTTTACTCGGAATAATTATATTACACGTGGAGCATTTTAATACTGCTTCTTTTTATAGAAAGCGTCTTGTAAATAATTTAAATCTCTTATTTTTAATGAAACGAAGGAATTTTTATTCTCCACGGTTTTTTTTAATAAAGCGTATTATCTAATAAAATTCCTTATACACGGTGATTAAAATTATTTGATGTAATTCATTAATTTTCTACCCTGGTCTAAATATGAGTAATATATATAATGGTATTCTTTTTGTAGGTTTCAGGTCTTCTTAAATATTCAGTACTCTTTTTTATAAATCTAAGTTTTCGGATATATTTAATCTTTTGTTAAAGATACTAAAATATACAGAAATAGTAATACTCTAAAATTATAAAGGTATGCTGTTACTTACTAAAGCGAGCCTACAGTTATAAATTAGTAAGTAACAGTAAGTAACAGCATATCTTTATAATTTTACAGTATTACTATTTCTGTATATTTTAGTATCTTTGACAAAGGATTGAATATATGCCAAAGCTTAGATTTATAAAAAATAGTACTGATTATGACCTGAAACCTACAAAAAGAATACCATTTTATTTTGGAATTAAGGTCCTAATCTTTATTAAGAAGTATTTGTATAGCTTTTTAAGGTGTTAGAATCTTCTTTGGGAATATGTTCGTCCACTCATTAATAAAACGCTCATTTATAAATTTATCGACGTTTCGGGTAATTTATTCCCTTAGTCATGACCTATAAGTGATAGGCTCTAATACAAATGTACAAAATGGATGTTACTTACAATCTATGTGAGCTCTGAGTAATTCGAAAAACTATCAACAAAATAAAAACAGTTACTTTTAAAACATGAAACAAATTTTAAAAAATATAACAGTCATAAAAATAAGATTAGTTTAAAACTTAGAAACTATATCATATAAGAACGGTCACTAATTCAAACAAGATTCTCACAATATAGTGTTGTTGGTTTGCATGTTAATACTGATTAGTTATCGCAATTGGGAATTAATATTTTATATTAATTGCATTTTGACGATATACATGGTGAGTGGGAATTATGGCTTTGCTGTCTTTATGCGCCTACTTAGTTTATATAGTAATGAATAAACTGTATTTAAATTATCTATATCGGATTTGAAATTTTTTGCACAATTGTTGTTTTTAATATGAAAAGATTCCAAAAATAATCGTTTTTTGTAATAGTTTTCTACTTCTAAAATTTGTATATCGTCAAAATTAGCGTTATGTGTTTCTTTATTTAGATGTATTGCAAGAGCACAAGATTTTTTATTTATTTTATTATCACTTTTATGCTGGCTTATACGATTGCGTAACCATTGTCTAGTATCCCCGATATAGCATTGATTGCATTCACAAGTAATTTTATACACTACATTACTTAATAATTTTTTGTTTGTAGGATCTTTTTGCGGAGTGAAGAGGTTCCTTAGGGTTCTGTTATAATTTACAGCACTTTTCATATCAGGTGTATTTAATATTTTTATTAAGCTCGGAATTAAGTTTCTTATATAAGAGAGGCCTTTATGCAAGATTGTGGTAGCTCTCTTATCAAGTATAATCTGGACAATAATCGGTGACTACTCGATTACTTAATAGAAACAACTCTTCCGTCCCTTTCATTTCAGATGCCCTTTATACTTAAATTCGTGGATGACATTCTTTGCTCCATACCAAGTAACTCTGTAACGGAAACGTTAAATGCATTCAATAATTTTAATCCTAATCTAAAATTCACAATCGAAGTTGGAAAAAACAATAGTATTCCTTTTCTTGATATAAAAATAACAAGAGACAATAATAACCAACTAATGCTAGATATATATAAAAAATCCACTGACTCCGGAAGGTATGTTAATTTTTACTCGGATCACACAATTAAACATAAACTTAACACCGTTCTAACTCTAAAAAATAGAATTATTCAAATATGTCACCACAATTTCTTAAATAAAATCTAACAAACTTAAAAAACACGTTCATCAATAACGGTTATCCTAGAACCCTACTACAAAAAATATTATTTAATACCGCTACTGGAAGTAAAATTGATAAAAGAGCTACCACAACCTTGCATAAAAGCCTCCCCTATATAAGAAACTTAACTCCGAGCTTAATAAAAATATTAAATACACCGGATATGAAGATTGCGGTAAATTATAACAGAACACTAAGAAACCTCTTCACTCCGCGAAAAGATCCTACAAACAAAAAATTATTAAGTAATGTAGTGTATAAAATTACTTGTGAATGCAATCAATGCTATATCAGGGATACTAAACAATGGTTACGTAAACCTAGTACTATTCTTTGCTATTTATAGCAAATGGAAAAATGTTTTTATATGCATCGATTTGCGTTCGCATTTAAGTGCATTTTACGGTATCTTACAATTAATTATTTTTACATATACTACTTACGTTACTTGCTATTTATTTACATTACACTTATATAATACAGGATAATTATGTATACACACGCAATTTTTGTTTTTGCATGGCACTTTAATGAATAAAGGTACGCTTGTGTTTTACAGGGTGTAACCGTGAATTTACGGAAATTATCCCTTTTTTCTAGTCCTTTTTATATTTTGATGAGATTTATTTGTATAATTTGAGTTTGAATGACCTCTCGTGACCCCTTTTTACGTCAATATATTTGATAATGAAACGAGAAATTATTATACCAATTTGAGTTTTGAATAGACATCAAAATCACACTTTTTTATTAAACTGCGTAAGTTCCCATTTTCTAAAGCTGACTCCCATCATTTACTAAAGACTATAATGACCAACAGGTTTTGCATTTGATTTTCCTATGCTCGAAGCTATTACATTGGCCTGGCAGCGTTTTTTTTCTTTTTCTGGAAATTTTGAATTTTGCCGAATCCTTGCTGTTTCAAGCAAGGTAAAGATCATTAACGTATATGACAACACTCACACACGGGACCTACATATTACGTCTCCTTCAAACGAGGACGTATTTTTGTGGACAATGCTCGCCTAACATTTTCAAATGGTCCGTGTCGGAAAACGAACCCGGGACCTAAGGATTAGCAGTCATACGTCGACCCGCCTGATCTACAGAACCGTTTTGCACCCGACTTACTTGTATTGGTTCGTAAGAAATACTGATTACGATTACAGTCGTAACAACCTTCAGCTGCAACTAGGTCTATAACGTGATTTCAATAACTCACCCCATTTATGGAGTCTTTCTTTAGCTTGGTTTCTTAATTTATTTAAAAAAAAAACATTGAGTATTAAACACGAATCTATCTAACTTCTTAGGTGTTGTGTGTAGCAGTGACCCGATGTTCACTTCTTTGAGGTTTGGAGGTCTCTGTGTTCTCTGTCTTTCTTATAATTTTTATATATTCGAACGATAGTGCACTCTTTTATACGATTACAAAGCTTTTATTGTAAAATATTACTATAATATAATATTCTCTCAACAACTCTAGATACGGTACACAATCGACCTTCAAATTTACCACAAACAATATGCGAATCCGTATTTTCGAATTTTTACTATACACTTCGTACTCAACACAACGCAGTAGAATTCTGATGTGATCGCGCTATTTTATTTTTTGGTTATGCGATTTTAAATCGTTTCAAGATATGATGTTTTTTCTTCCTTTACATTCGACCTATCGTTTATTTTTCCTTTTCCTTTCGGCTTTTTGCTGCTCCTCACATGCGGTTCGATCTTCTTAAATTTTAGTTTTGTTTTCTTTCCTAATCGTTCAATATTATCGGTTGGTTAATTTCAGTGTTTTCGCCAATAATCCTAGTCCATTGAAAACGCTGGCGCCCAAAATTTTTTTTTTCATTCCCTCTCTATATATTTTGTTCTCCCCATCAAGGTTATAGTTGGGTTTTTCCTTTTTCCGATTTTTCCTTTATTCTACAGCACTATTTTAACTTCTACTTTGTTGTGTCGCTTCCATTGGTGTTCCTGATGTTAATCCGTCGGATATGTTTTAGATTGTCCTGTATTCGCAATACTTTTTTTTTGCTTTTATCGAGTTACGGTTAGCCTTCATTTAGTGATTTTCTACTAATTTCCTTCTTGTTCTTATTCAAAATGACTTCTTTTTCGGCTTACTACCAAGTTCTTCCTGTGTGGAAGAAGAACTTGAAATTTTCTGATATCCCAAACACTCTTACTGTACATGATCTTTTAAGACGGGTTGAAAAACTCCGACGAACTCACCATAAGTCAGAATTGCAGTTACTTGAGTCTGCAGTGGACTTGTTCAAGGCGAAAGCGTTACTTTGGAATTGTGGTTACCAGCATAGGTTTTCTGACTGGAAGTCATTGTCCAATTTACTGATTCAACATTTTGAACCCGCGGATTTTGCTTATAAGTTTGCTACTATTGAGGAAAATACTTTTGCTTCACATGACCGAGTTGATAAGATTTCTCCTACGCCTACGGGTAGATCCGATACTTCTTCCGTACGTTCTACTGTTCTTCCTCCTAGTACTACTTCTACTCGTCAGGTCGTATGCTTTAATTGCGATAAACCTGGTCATGTTTCGATACGTTGTACTCGTCCTCAAGTACTCCATTGCCATGGTTGTGGATATAACGGAGTTTCTCGCCGCCACTGTATAAACGGTCATCCTACTACTAATAGGTCTTCGAATAATACTTCAACTTCTGTTCTCAGCTCTAGGAGCCAAACTTCTTCTGCTTCTCACTCTACGTTCTCTTCTGTACCTCATCCAGGACATCCTGCTAATACTATCAAAATTCATCCTTCTTCCGCGAATACAGCTTCGAATAAAATTTCTTCCGTTTTTAGTTTTACATCCTATTCTACTTCTCCTTCTGCTCGCCCTACTCTTTCACTCTCACCCCAAACTGCGTCTCCATCCCCATTAAGACCCATACTTCAAATTAGTGACTTGCAACTAGCTTCCCGAGAGTTTGTTCGCGCTTTCGTAAACGATTCTAGTCAAGAAATTTCTGTCGTGTCTGCAAACACACATGTCGCTGAAGTGACGATAATATTTAATTCAGTCAGCGAAGGTTCTGTTGAAGTTCATGAACCTGCATCTTTAATGTCTGTTGCTGTTGCTGTCAAAATTTTACACGTTCCTGCTTTCTTAAAATGTTCTACTCAGGAAATTTCTGTCGTGTCTACAATATCAGCTGTAGCTGAACTGACGATAATTCCTAATACGGATAAAGAAGGTCCTGTTGAGCTCAGTGAGCCCGTAGCTATAATGCTTCTGCTGTCGTTGTCCAAGTTTTACCTGATCCTGTTTCGTTATCTACTATTGTTAATGAATCAGTTCCTATTGTGGCTGAAGTTTTATCTGTTCCTACTCCGTTGTCTAACAGTGATGAAGTCTTACTTGATTCTACTCCTATATCGGACGTTGATGAAACGTTACCTGCTTTTACTCATTTCCCTGATGTTCACAAAATTCTTTCTGATTGTGTTTTTTTATCTCATGTTGACAAACTTCTACTTGCTTCTGTTCTTTTAGCTAAGGTTAATAAACTTATAGCTGATGTTCCATTATCTACTGTTGTTGAAGTTCTTCCTGATGCTGTTTGTTTTTGTAAGGTTGATGAAATTCTACCTGATTCTGTTCCTATATGTAGTGTTACTGAAGTATTAGCGGATCCTGCTCTTTTTCATAAGGTTGATATTCCTGCAGCCAGTGCTGTTTTCTGTCCTAATTGTGATACTTCTAGTCCTTTATCTAGTGTCGTTGAAATTTTATCTACTTCTGTCCCTCTAGTTAACGTAACAGAAGTGTGTTTCGTTTGTATTTCTCTTCGTATGATTGATTCTCGCACAACCAATAACTTTTCTCTTTCTACCGTGGATATTCTGACAACCCATGATGTTTTCTTTTCTACCGTTGACTTTCTTACCTCCAACCCTAACAACAAACAATTTTCTTCCTTATCTCGTTTTGAGTTTCCTAAACTACCCTCGCCACCTCCTATACCGCGTGCTACATTTGTTACACCCCTGCTGTTCCTATGTGGCAGAAAACTGCCCCTAAGAGGCAGACATTATTCTATGCTCCTTCCGAACCGGAAGATGTTGGTCGACGAAGTTCTAAGGTCGTTGATCTCGTTTCGTTCTCCTTCTGGCGGCGTAAACGTCTTAAGCCCAATATCTAGTCTTCATGCCCCAGATTCTTATGCCGACTTTGCTCCCCTTAGGTTTTGATTTTTGAACGTTACGATTTCATTTTACTTCTCTTTTTGGCGGGGTTTTCTTTCGTTTTCTTTCTTTTTCTTTCACCCGTGTGGGTCCAGAAATAGAATAGTCCCATGGTACAACCTGCCTGTCGTAAGAGGCGACTACAGCGGTCAAACACATACACACAGGCACACTCTATACACGCATAACATATACACACATCCTTCTTACACACTCCGTCCACCCGCACATACACACACGCACACGCACGCACACGCTCACACCTACTCATACATAACTACACTGGGATTCTGTTTTATTTTCTTTTATACGATTTTAATTCTTTTGGGTTTTGTACATGATGTTGGTGTTATTTTTTTTTGTTTTTTATTTTTTTTTCTCGTTTCTTCAGTTCCACTTTCCTTTTCCTATACTTTTGCTGGTCCTCCTTGCT
Source organism: Platerodrilus igneus (assembly GCA_036346225.1). Lineage (NCBI taxonomy): Eukaryota > Metazoa > Arthropoda > Insecta > Coleoptera > Lycidae > Platerodrilus > Platerodrilus igneus. Next base: position 129,846 of record JARFIW010000172.1, on the reverse strand, counting down.
GTCGGTCCCTGGTCTGATTGTGTTTTATCCATACGCTCCTGGTAGGTGCTTTCTAGTCCGTCTTTCGTTCTTCCGAAGCCACGACTTAATCGATTTTAGGACTAGTTAGCCTTTCTTTTCTATGGTCCTTCGTTTGGTGAGATTTTTGGTTACCACAGTTTGCAGTACACCATTTCCTTTTACCAGCACTCTTCTTCTCCTTCTCTCGTTCTCCCTTGTTGTTCCTTTGTTTACTTGAGGTTTGACCTTTCGGGCGTGTTTTGGCGTACAGTTGGTTTTCTTCTTGGTTCCTTTTTCTTCTCTTAAGGTTGATAACCTTTCGGTTTTTTTACTAAAAATATCCGTCCTCCGACAACTTTTTTTTCAGTGTCCATGCCGTCCCATCTTAGTGCTCGTTGCTTGTTTCGTTTTCTTCCTTTCTTCCTATTTCTCTCCTCTTCTATAATTGGTCCTTCGAGCTGGACGAGAGTTTTTTTTTTTTAATTTTTTCCTTTTTTTGTTTTCTTTTTGTTTCGTTTTCGTGACGATTTTATATTTAATTTTTTTTTCTTACGCGAATTTTTTTCATTTTTTTTTTTTTGGTACTGCCTACTCCCGTAATTTTGCTTTCCTACCCCGACCTTTTAATTTTGCTGGGGGGGGTTGATACGTTTATTTTCAGTCTAAATTAAAAAAATACATCTTTTGCTGGTAACTCATCACTCATGCAAATAGAGTCCGCTTAAATCTTTCACACATTATCTTGTATTTTTAACTCCTTCTAACAGTACGCTTTCTAATAATTTTCAATTCAAATCTAGTTGTTTTGAAACGAAACATTTATTCGATAAATCAAATAGTTATATCCTGTTTTTAGGTACCCGCTATCTTGCTATATCTTACGACCGCCTTATAATGGTTTTCTCTATTGTTCCAAGAGAACAACTTGTTGAAATAATGCTCGCACACTATCCGATACAAGCTGGGTTTTCCAGTTACCGCGCTTCGATAAGCTAGGATGTTTGTTTTGCGAGTTCGTGTTATTTTGAACTTATTTTAACATTTGATTCTGCAGCTTGTGCGTCGATGCACTTGTATAAAGCTACTCGTTCTGTTACTGCAAGAGCGATGCACGTTCCTCCTCTATCAAATGTGTCGATTTGGTGTGGATCAGTAAGCGCTCCTGAGTTGTTAGTATTCGTAAGATTTTTCTTTTTTTAGCTCTTAGCTGGTGGCTAAATTGCTTGTTGCGTAGCCCGATTATTTCGTGATGTAGACCAACTGTTCTTGCATGTAGACCGCCGTTGCAATTACGGTAGTAGTCTGGTTGTTGCTGACTACCGCGGCGATGGTGTCAATTCGCTTCCGAGAGCTGACAAGATAAGTATCCCGACACATGTATGTGACTTGTTTCCTTTTTCTAACATACCCAGGGATAAAAACCCAATTTGAAATTAGATACGCTAATGTTTGTTCTGGTAAAATCCTTACTAGAAAAGTTTCTAAGTTTAATGTTTTTTTTTAATTAACCCATCCGCTTATACGAACGTATCAGCGTTAATCCTTTTGGTGCCGATTAGATTTATTGCACGTTAGGTACGAGTTGCGCACTTCGTGCAACAATTAGTGAATTTGTCCATAGAGTAAAATTGTTTTATTAAATAGTAACCTCAGTTAATTTTGTTTTGCTGTGTGGATAGAAATTTCTATATTTACGTTTTCTTCCGGCTACGTCATTGTACGTAACAACCTTTTCCGTAATGAAATTTTGATGGATTTCCCTAGAGTTAGAAAACCTCCTGAAAAAGCGTGTAATTTTGGGCGAGCTGAGGTCGCCCAAAAACAGAATAATGCTTTGATGGAATGGAAATTATTAGCACTAGTTTGTTTCCCATAAAAAAAATAGCCGTAGAGTATTTTGGTAAATGGATGAGAGCTTTTATAACACCAAATCAAAAGACTATAATAGCTCCACTGGTAAAATAGAGAGAGCCTTTTTGTGATTTTACAGTTTTAGTGATTTTGGTAAGTGTGTTGCCGGCTTTTCTTCAAACTGATTGTGCTATACATGACTCACAAGTACTATTAATTCTCTATCTTCTGAGACGACGCTTCTAGTTATATAGACTTTTAATCTGTAAACTATATTCTAAATACTCACGTTCATCTGTTGTACGCTTAATTCTTATAATATCAAGAGTAATCAAACAGCACATTTTTCTTCACTACTTGAAATGCTTAAATTCGAACTTTTTTCTATTTAAAAACTTTATAGAAAGGCCATTTCTAAAAAATGATCTAAAGAACAATTATTTTAAAAATATACAAATACCATAAGCAAAATTTAGTCAAATACTTCTTATTGTTTCATAATTTTAGTTTTATTGATTGTTAATTCCACATATTATTAAATTCAAAAGTATTAATTTTGATCTGTTTCAGTATGAAATGCTTTTAGATCATTTAACCTTTAAGTTATGTCTTTTATTTTTCTGGCTAATTCCATCCAAATTTCAGAAGCGAACTACTGCAGTAACTAAGAACTAAACACTTAAAAATCTGCAATTTGATGCTACATTATTTGTTATCGTAACAAAGCTTTTAACTCTGTTTAAATGTGTAACACACGGAAGTTAATATTAAATGTTGCTTAGCTTAAATCAATTGCTATTAATGAACCCTAATAACATTTTACAAGAGGTATACCTAAATTTACCCTAAAATATAGTCGATAAATAGCTGTGCTTTAGTCTTTTACCAATATTTTGGATTAATTTTAGAGTAAAAATACATAAAACGCATTGCTCAAAATATTATTACTTTCAGATATTTAAAAATAAAAATTAGGATTTGCATTTTAGAGAATCCAAAATAACATACAACAAATAGTATGAAAGAAGAATAGCAAATTTTCAAATATACTTATCAATTACCGTTTATTAGAGCTACATACAGAGTGGTAGAAAAGTCCCGGAACGGTCAAATATTTTGGGAAATACTCATCGCATAAAAAAAACAAAAATACGTGTTCAATATTTTTTAAAAGCTATCCAATGACACTAAAATTGAACCCCACTCCCACCTCCTGGGGTAGGGATGGGGCAACTTTAAAAGTTTAAGTGGAAACCCCATTTGTTATTGCAGATTCGGATTCGCCACAAAATGTTAGTCATAATTTTTTAGGTTTTTGCAGATGGCGCTGCAATCGACAAAATTAACTATTTCTAGAAGAATTGATGGATCAGAAAATAAAAGAAGTAAAATAATAAATTATTTATTTCATACATAACGAAATTACCGCCAAAGGTGTTCAAATTGACCACCTCTCTGCTCTTGGCAAAGTGCTAACCGATAATACATTTGTTCAGAAAGAGTTTCCAATACTTGTTGAGTTATTGAATTTGAAACATTGCGTATTCTCTCTTTTAGTTCATCAATATTAGCCGGTTTTGTCTCATAAACTTTACTTTTTAAATAACCCCAATAAAAGAAGTTAAGAGGAGTTAAATCAGATGACCTTGGTGGCCATTCTAATGCACCTCTTCGTCCAATCCACCTTTCTGGGAAAACATTATTTAGAAAATTTTGAACAAGAACAGCGTAATGTGGTGGAGCTCCATCTTGTTGAAACTATATATGGCCAAATGCATTTCCAACAGGTTCTTGTATAGCAGGAATTATTTGTTCATTTAACATGTGCAAATACTTTTCAGCAGTCAAGTTTCTTTCAATAAAAATTGGCCCTACAATTTTATTACACAAATATCCTGCCCAGGCATTGACTTTTTGCTGATACTGGGTATGAGAATCTCTCATCCAATGAGGATTTTCATCAGCCCAATATCTCATATTATGCCGATTTACCTATTTAATTTACCCATTTAATTCCAAAGTATCTTCATCAGAGAAGCAAGTCCAAAAAAAGTCTATTATTATTATCATACCGTTGCATTATCGTTTCGCAAAACTCAAGTCTACGATTAAAATCATTTTCTAAAAGTTCTTGTACAAGATTGATTTTATAGGGATGATGTCTGTGCAGCTTCATAACATTAATAACTGAATGATGACTCACTCCTACCTGTTGAGCTACTTTTCTACTCGATGTATGATAGTTTTCTTGAAAATGCAGTAACACCTCTAATGCTTTCTGATCATTTGTCGCGCTTTTAGGTCTTCCAGATCTTGGTTCATCCTTCACCGAACCAGTTTGCTCAAAACGATTCACTATTCGACTCACAGTAGATTTAGAAATCGGTTGACGTTCCGTATTGACTTCATTGAATAAATCCGCGACTTGCTGCAATGATCTTACTTTATCTCCATACCCCCGCATCATCAGGACAATTATTCTTTCTCTTTCAGACAGAGACATCACGAAATAATATCAAAAGCTAGTAACGAAATGAATACTAAAAATGAATGTAATTCTGACATTTTTCGATTTCAAATGTTTTTGTACCCTATTTTGGTTTTGTTAATTACAACGCCTTCTATCATCCAAAATGGCTTGTATCGTAGGTCAATTTGGGGTAATTTACCCTGCGGAATCCGAATCTGCAATAACAAAGGGGGGTTTCCACTTAAACTTTTAAAGTTGCCCCACCCCTACTCCCAGGGGGTGTGGGTGTGGGTTCAATTTTGGTGTCATTGGATAGCTTTTAAAAAAATATTGAACACGTATTTTTTCTTTTTTTGATGCGATGAGTATTTCCCAAAATATTTGACCGTTCCGGGACTTTTCTACCACTCTGTATATTTTCGATGGCACAGTTTTGAGAAAGAAGGAAAAACAAATCAGTTCCACAAATTTATTTTTAACCTTACACACAAGCCGTTATTCAAAAAATGATAACTAACACATCGTAGACTTAATATAAATGATAATATTCTCGGTAATAATTTTATTAGTGGATTTGTTTTAATCTTAATACGTTCTAAATACTGAAGTCGGAACTAAATAAATCCAAATTATTTTTCTAATGTGCTTAGTAATATTAATTTACTTTTAAAATAGAAATTTATAAAAGTTTATAAGTCAAAAGCCTAACAATATACACAAATAGACAATATTTAAAATGCTGCATATTACTTTACGCTATGGATTACATTAGAATAGACCAATAGTTATCATCCTTTATTTCTATAACACTTGCAGTTTCTTCCTTGGCATTTACCACCATGAAAACCTTTACGAATACAGTTGGCAGCGCATAATCTTTCACTGTGCGCAATATCGCACGTAAAGCGTTTCGTGCGAATTAGTGCTCCATCTGCAACACAATAATAATGAAGATCAGTAATCATTTTCATTTTTGGTGTTTGTATATTATTTTGTAATTGTTATTAGTCACAAATAAATTATTTATAATTTTAAAATATTTACAAAGTGAGCAAACAATTAGCAATTCAAATTTAAATATGACTGACGGTAAACATAAAAAATAATGATAACATTTAGGGTCAGATGTGATTAACTTAGAAATTTTTGGTTAATCAATCCCTACTTAATATTTGTAGAAAGAATACTATGCAATGGTATTTTGTTTTCAATTTCATCCATTTTATAATTAAGGTTACAAAAAACTTAAAATAATATACCTTCGTTAGCGGGGTCTGCCACATCAACTTCTACGTCTCCAACGCTTGCAGCTTGAAGATCAACAAACAAGAAGACTGTGACAATAACAATACAAAGTAAAACTTTACAGTTCATTTTAGAAGAAGGTTTCTTGTCTAAGTTGTACTTCTCTAAACACGAATATACTGTACTCAATTGAAGCTTACGTTTATATACTCTTCCGAATTATGTGCACAAAAAACCATTTGCTTTTAATTTTGTATTTTCCACTGAAATAAATCCAATTCAAGGAAACTGGAAATGTTAGTTCATTGTATTTCCTATTACTTACGTTTTGTAAAATAGATACCCCGAAAAGAATTTTAATGCAGTTGTTTCGTGTAATTGTGTATTCACGACACATGATGGTAAACACCCATCAAATAATAATGAAAGGCTTGGCCTTCTCATGGGTTATTTTTCAGTTTATAATTTTCAGATAATATAAATATTTTAACAAATTAATATTTCTTAATATGAATCGACTTGATTTTCACTCTGAAGTCAAATTAACTATGCGTGTCCTTCGGCTATCTCAAATTTGTAAAAATTGGTTTATTAATTTCATTGTGGTGTATACAAGAAATAATTCTAATTAGAATTTTTAAATTTCGGAGGCGGAATGACGATAGCCCTGTCAATCGCAAAAGAACAATATGGGATTAGGAAGTTAGCCGTTAAAGTGCAGTGTTAATGTAAATGATAATTAAGATGGTTTCACAATATAGCTTTATAGATAAAATTATTGTGTCAATTTAAACTTACAATTAAGGAAAGCCACGGCGCATACGGAATTGTGGATTCTGTGATGCATTCTTTAAATTTCTGGTTTAATTTGAAACTACACTTAAGCTTTGTGTATAAAGACTCTTCTTAATTGGTAATTATACTAGCATCTCTCTTTATATGCTAAATGTTATTAGTAGTATATATAAGTTTATACAAGTATGTGAATAATACATAAAGTAAATCATAAAAGCGAAAAGCCTTTTCGGATTTATTTAAATATGCTTTCAAAGGTAGAAATGGTAGTGGCAGTTTGAAACAGCAAACGTTTTCCACTACCGACAGTGTGACTCATTTTGAAGAACACTTACCATCAGACGAATATGTTTCTTGTTCGAATCCATGCCAGCTATTTTGGTTCTCCTTTAATGGCTAGTTTAATTTGAAGCTCCAGTTAAATTTTGTATATGGGCCGAATTGATAATCTTGTTTTAATTTCTTACTAGTTAGTAACTTTCTATCTAAATGCTGTTTGTTTTGTTTTCAATCAGCCCAATGTTCATTCAAAATTTGATTTTTATTTTAGACAGTAATATTTTATGTGTTTACAAATAGTGTACATAAAAAACATACGGATTTTTAAAAATTTGGAATTCGATTTGTTAATAATTTGAAAGCGTTATGATAAAAACGTACCCTCGGTTAAAACACTTCTTTATTTTAGATTTATTTGTGTTACATTGTAAGACACCATAATTCTAACATTCAAATCTGTACTATCCGAAGAGGTCAAGTATAGAGAAAGGGTTGTTGAGAGCGATGACGAAGTGTGGCCTTTTATAGAGCATGAACAAATATTGGAAATAGCAATTCATTATTGTTATTTATTGGAGTTGTCAGAATTAAAACGGCAGTGTGTACCAGAGAACAAAGAACACTACGCTAATGCCGCCAAAGATATAGGAAATATTATAACTATTTGCACCGATAAAAGTTCAATCATTCATTAGTTTACTACAAAAGGTTCACACTTATTTATATTATTCCAGAAATCCATTTATCATTGAAAGGAGAAATAATTTTACCTATCTGAGTTTTTTGAGCAGAATACCAAAGTCACACGTCAAAGGGAGAGCGAGTGGGAGAGAGGTAAAAGTTACACACCGATCTCAAAAATTAGCAAGAAACGCATAAAAACAATTGTACTTTATAGTTCTTAAGAAACTTGAAAAGCGCTGCGAACCAAAAGAACTTTAAATCTATGAACTTCTTAAGAAAGGCTTCTGAATTTGTTAGGTACCCGTAAGACAAGCCAGCCAGGAATAGAACGAAATTATTAACGGAATGTTCTCGTGAATTACGATAACAGAGAAGAAAAGAATGAAAATGAATTTCACGCTGACAGTCGTAGATAGATACACAACGTATGCATACAGTGTAACAAAAACTTTTGTTATATTAAAATCTCTAAAGAAAAACATTTCTAGCCATTGTTATTCTACAGCATGCGAAATTGTCATTTAGCGTGAAATCGTTAAATAGTTTAATTTACTATAAGGAAGAACACCTCTTTCCTTTTTTTACATTATCTTCACCTATATAAAGCATTTAATAGTGACTCCTACGCTTTTGATATCTGCAAATACCCTGGACGTAACTTGTGTTGCATAAGCTACAGGTATTCTTAAGCCCACTTGTGCAATTGCTGGACAGACAAAACGCCTGCGCGTAAGGTGACGCTATAGGTAGGGTGTTGGCTGGTTGACAGGAAGGCGAGCGAGAGCGCGGCCATCTTGCAAGCAACAACGAGCAGGTACGGTTCGTTTTAAGATGCGGAGTTTCCCATGCTCCAAGTGGGGCATTAGGATTGCCCTACTATCAAAAAGGGTGTAAAGGTTGTCGTGGGGGGGCTTTGCAAAAGAGCTCTTGTAAAGCCACCCCGGACAATGAAGAGGAGAATGTAACAACACGTGCTGGTGGAAGTCCGTTAATGGTGAGATTGTGTAATAAAACTGCCTTTTTAAAACTAATAGATGCTTTAATTTCCTTAGCACATTTAAGTAGGCACATCTAAGTATGCTCGTCTGAAGAATAAAATTTTAAGAAAGCACGTTTGAGAATGGTAGAATTGAGAATTCAAGTGGTTTGTATGTCGAGCAGAATTCCATGTAATGTTATTGGAACGTAATTATGTATTGTGGAATCACTCGTTTTGAAGCTGTCTGAGGGGCTGTTCATGTAAGAATGCTGTATCTAGTAAATGCCAACTTCGTACCTTTTTAAACTTCAATAAGATGGAGTATAATGTTGTTTTGGTTGGTCTAAAGCGTTTTGCAGCATCACCATCAAGCAGTTAAAACAAAACCATCCAGGTACTTATAAAACTATTTATTGAGAGAATTAATTTTACGTATTAATTACGGTCAAAGCTTTGATTTAACGTTTTCCAAATTATAAGAAACTTTTGTTAAACAAATGTTAAAGTTAAATTTTTTTTGCGAGATATGTTCATGCTTAAATCACAAATAAAAATCAGTTAGAGAATTATATCCTAGTAACTTAATAGGTCAAATACCTTTTTATTCAGAACTAAATTTTTTTTGATATAAGAGGAATTTTTGAACTTTTAGAATAATTAATTTAAGGTTGTTATTCAAAGCCCGTAAGTAATGCACATGTTAATTGAGAAAAATAAGTATAAAGTTCACTTTTGATTGAAAGATGTTTAACTACAATATGCCATATGATTAGTAGAATATCAATGCTGCTTCTAACATATGACCAACTAACTTTCTTTAATTTTATATAATGTTTGAGTCATATGAACTTTTTGTATAATAAGTTCGTTAGAGAAATTTTGTAAGCCAGAACAGATCTGTTTTATGGATGTTTAAGAACCCGACTGCACTAAAGAATTTAAAAATGTTAAGATCTCTCTATGTAGAGAAACAAATTCAGAGATTTTTGAAACTTATTTTATATTGATTATCAGATTTTTTATATATAATTTTTGCAACAAAGAGAATTACATTTAGATTATACTTTAATTTAAAACTTTCGTCTTTTTATTTCACTAATTGAAATTAATAATATCGAAATTAGATAAACAAAATTTTGAATGTGAAACTTAGAAAAAAGTTGATACAGCATTAGGTAATAGAAACAGAGTAAGTAATTTTTAGTAGAGTATATTTTCATAGGTAAGGTGTTGTTGAGATTTTGAATTCGGGACAGTCGATCTATAAAGACCGAAATATTTTGTTGTCGTAAGACACAAACAGTGTCTTATATTTAATTTTTTTTTGTGTGACATTTTCTTGCAGGTCTGACATCGCAGAAGCTGGAGCAGATGTCCAAGAGGTTTCCAGAGGTACTGCTTATTTTAATTTGTATGCTTTTTGATAATCATTATATCCTATAGGTTTCTGCGTCTTCCTGTAGGATACTTTAGTTTTATTTATTGTCTATATAGATGCAGTGGCGCTCATTTTCTTTTTCTGTTCCCGTTTGTAGTCGAGCCCACCCTATATCCACGCCCAATCTCATTGCTCACCCTTGGGGTAATTCCCAGACTAAGCCGCGAATATAGTAAAGCCCGTGGGTCCACCGAGGTTTTGTTTACTAATTGACTCACTCCCCATTTAAAGAAATTTAATATGTGTCACTGATGCCCAACGTCAGGACATAATTAAATTAAATAAAGAAAAAATTTAGTTTCAACAGATAGAACACTAGTTTGTCCAATACAATACAATACAACACTCAATAGCAGAAAAATGAACAGAATAATTATTTATACCCCGTAACACATAGCAATAAAAAGTATCATACAAATATGGACATAAATGTGACAAGAATCTTACGTACTTACTTACTACGTTGACTATGCCGAGCGCACCGCAAGAGAATCTACTAAACATAATAAACAAAATAAATATTTATAATAGAGCATTTACGCGCAATCAACAAACTAGCATCAATAGCTAATCATGTACCACAGCTGATAGATAAGCATGTAGTTTGTAACGTATTTTTTTTTGCAGTTACACTTCGCTTATTAATCTAAAATAATACCGAAATAAAATAAAAATATAATTTATAAATTTTTGATCACTAAAAACAATTAATAAAATTTACAATAGCATATGCGCTCCTTTGCTCTTGAGGTCTAAGTTCCTACAATAAGCTTTGTCGAGTTGTCATTACGTGTCACTTTTCTATTGGCGTCTGAACAGGTAAGCTGCTATCAGCTGCATAAAAAGGTCAAGATGGTGGTATCCAGGCACGTGGTCTGTAATATGGTCCGCAAGAAAGTTTAACTGATTGAATCTTCGTGTCTGAATGTGGTTCCTAGCGACTTTAGCGTGATGGTTTTATTTTGTGTTCCACCTAGAGCAGTTCAGTTGATTCCTGCAGGCCAATGAAGATAGAAGCTCCCCCTCATCATTAAAACAGTTGGTATAATTAATAAATAAATTTTATTAATGCTTTCCTCATAGTGCAATATCTTGGATCTAGAAAATATGAAGTAAGTAAGCAATATCATATAATTATATCACGGATTTCGTTAATATCGTAATTGCCGTATTTAATGCTGAAAAGAAAATTTAGTTTGAGATTTGGAATACAAGAATTTATAGGATGTACTTTAGGAGGAATTGGTTTAGTTAAATAATGTTTTGTTCAGAAGATTTCTCATAGTTCCAGCAATAAATTCGTTCGTAATGATGTGTTCCCTGTTTGTGCATCGCGGAACGCAGATATTTATGGAATATCCCACATCTGATGTCATAGTTCAATTTTTTTTTGGTCGTACTGTTCTTCGACACGTGAGTGATATCTAGTATTTAATCACATTTATAATTATCTAAACATAATACAAAAGGTAGAAGGTTGAAACTTCACCTTGATTAAAGTAACTTAAAATTTATTTAGTAATAGAAAGATTCCGTAATAAATTTGTAACCTTGCATAATTTTTAAAGATGGCTATGCAGTTTGCTTATCATAATTATTTCACAAACAGATAGCGTTAACTAAACTGAAAAAGTTGTTAGTGACATATGATGTCAAAAAATATTCAGCTGTCCAATTTAAATATCACATGTTATTTTACGCTAATTTAAAAATAAATTTAATAATTTTGAGGTCATGTACTTTGATTCCTAAACAACGTGATGAATTCTTTTTATACATATTAAGTAAAACTAACTCTATGTTGAAACATGCTATTTTACGAGAACTTAAATAATTAAATTTTATTGTGAAGTCAACGTAGTACTACTCATGGCTAAAAAATTAAAATATGTAATATGAATTATTAAGAGAGCTTAAACTTTTTAGAAAATATATTATAAAATATTCAATTTAGAGATCTTTATGTTTTTTGAATACAAAAGCTTATTAATTTTCTGTTCTATAAATATTTTAGTTGAAAATGATTATGTTAAAACAAATCAAAGAATTTAATCAAATAGAATCCATTTTTGTCTATCTCTTTTATTATTCAGAAAACAAGTAAAACTTAGAGGTCATTCATGATCAGACATTGTGTCTAATGATAACAAATATCCTGGGTGTATATTTTTGGAACTTAATTTCTATTATATTATTTTTGGTAAATATTTTTAAGGGCACAAACGGTGTCCATGTTGTGCATTTGTTTGTTCACAAGTTAAGTCGAGACATCTGTAAGACATCTGGTAATTGAGATTTTGGTAAGTGCTTTACAAAGGTGAAATTCAGGTTTTGTGGCTATATTAGTGGTGTAGATATAAGGTTTCTGCATTCCCCTAATACAAGCAATGATAATTTTTGTAGGTTGTTGTATTGAAAAATACGGTGGCGCTCATTATCTATATTTTTGGTCATCTGACAACCCATGACCCAAGCTCATGATCTACCCAGAGCTAACACTCTACTAGACGTTTATGTCTAAAGAGGTTTTCTTTTCCTCAAGCCGTTTTCCATCCAACTTTACCTTGGGCTTTCATTGTTAATAAGAAATTCTCGACCTTGTGATATTAGGTAAGGGTTTATGATATATAATGGTGCAATTTGTTATCTGATATTCGCGAAGGATGTTTTGTTTTCAAGTCTATATGTAATTTCAAAGCAATTTAGCTCAATTATCCATTAATAAAAAACAGTATCATACAAACCCTATGTTAGTATCCTTATTCTAATAATAACAGCAATAAATTACCAAAAATAATTTGCTCATCTTAATATTTATATAACACTAGTAAAACCCACTTATCGTAGGTACGCAATATAATCGTTACCTGTCGATCATGATGACATTTCCTCAATGATTATTGGTAATTGCAATGTACCCATCTCATTACACCTCAATCTGCGTGCAAACGGCAGCCAGATAAATTGTGTTGTAACGACAAATTGAGATTTCTGTGTTAAAGCCCAATAATCATTAGCTCAAAACCTAAGGTTATGGGCTAGAATCCGGACTAAGGAAGTGAGTTAAAATCCGGACCAAAAACATTAAAATTTCTATTGAGGGAACATTAGTCTCAAATACCTAACAGTCACACAAAAAGAAATCAAGTTGGATTTCTAATATTTATCACAAAAGAACCCACGCAAACCAACCTTCGAAATATATTAAACTAATTTAATGAGCCTATTGGAGCAATAAGCGTTAGCTCAAAACCTAAGGATATGGGCGAGAATCCGGACTAAGGAAGTGAGTTAAAATCCAGGCCAAAAACATTAAAATTTCTATTGAAGGAACATTAGTCTCAAATACCTACTAGTCACAAAAAAAGAAATCAAGTTTTCACCCTAAACAATTTGCAACCTATCAGTTGGATTTTTAATATTTATCACAAAAGAACCCACGCAAACCAACCTTCGAAATATATTAAACTAATTTAAAGAACTTATTGTAAAGTTGTTTCCGAACAATAATCACGGAAACCCATTATGGAATACGAACATCTTTGTGCGTAGTTCTACCATTCAAGGATAATGCTCCGCTTTATCTAATCACAATTAAACTAGGTCATTTAAGGCGCGTACAGTTAGCGGAATAATGTCAGCTGGAATAATTTTAATTGGTGTAATTGTTAGTGCTTTTTTAGTGCCCAAATATGAATGCCAGCGGACTATTCAAAAAATAGTTATAAGCAGTTAAAGTTATTCCGCCAACTTCACACCTGGCGAAAAAGTGTCGTCAGGAATAATTGTAGCAGGTGTAATGGTTAGTGCTTCGTTAATGCTTTTTAGTGCCAAATATTAATGCCAATGGACTACTCAAAGATTAGTTATATGTAGTTAAAGTTATTCCGCCATCTTCACGCCTGGCGGAAAAGTGTCGCTGGGAATAACTGTAGACGGCGTAAAAAATAGTGCTTTGTTAGTGCTATTTAGGGCCCAACTATGAATGTCGTCGGACTTCTAAAAAAATACTTATATGCAGTTAAAACTAACTCGTCAAAACCATGCCTAGCGGAAAAGTGTTGACAGGAATAATTTTGAACGACGTAATGGTTAGTGCTTTATTAGTGCTTTTTAATGCCCAAATATGAATGTCAGCGGACTTTTCAAACAATAGTTATAAGCAGCTAAAGTTGTTTCGCCAACTTCACTCCTGGCGGAAAAGTGTCAGTAGGAATAATTGTTTGCCGTTGTAATGGATAGTGCTTCGTTATAGGTTTCTAGTGTCCGAATATGAATGTCAGCGGACTACTCAAAAAATAGTTATATGCAGTTAAACTTATTCCGCCAACATGACGCCTAGCGGAAAAGTGTCGGCAGAAATAATTTTAGCCGACGTAGTGGTTAGTGTTTCATTCGTGTTTTTAATGCCCAAACATGAATGTTTGCGGACTACTCAAAAAATAGTTATATGCAGTTAAAGTTATTCCGCCGACATGACACCTAGCGGAAAAGTGTCGGCAGGAATAATTTTAGCCGACGTAATAGTTAGTGCTTCGTTAGTGCTTTCTAGTGCCCAAATATGAACGTCAGCGGACTACTCAGAAAATAGTTACATGCAGTTAAAGTTATTCCGGCAACATGACGCCTAGCGGAAAAGTATCGACAGGAATAATTTTAATCGACGTAATGGTTAGTGCTACGTTAGTACTTTTTAATGCTCAAATATTAATGACAGCGGACTACTCAAAAAATAATTAAAGCAGTTAAAGTTATTTCACCAACTTCACGCCTGGCGGAAAAGTGTTGGCAAGAATAATGGTAACCGGTGTAATGGTGAGTGCTATGTTGGTACAGTTTACTGTAAAACTGTAGATGCTAGCGGACTACTCAAATGAAAGTTATACGCAGCGAAATTTGCATCTAATGAAAACTAAATCGAAATATAAACGACTAAAGTAGCATACAAGATGATATTGTAATATGAATTCAAATAAAAATTTCTGTCATAAAAAAATTCTATTAGTTAAACTTTAGGCAGGTGCAAGATGAAAGGCTAAAAAGCACAAACGAAGTACTAACCATTACACAGGCCACAATTATTCCCGCCTATACTCTAACCCCATGTGTGTAGGTGGCGGAATAACTTTAACTGCATAAAAGTATTTTTTGAGTAGTCCGCTGACATTCATATTTGGGCATTAAAAAGCACTAACGACTCACTAACCATTACGTCGGTTAAAATTATTCCTGCAGATACTTTTTCGCTAGGCGTCCTGTTGGTAGAATAACTTTAACTGCATATAACTATTTTTTGAGTAGTCCGCTGACATTCATATTTGGGCACCAAAAAGCACTAACGAAGCGCTAACCATTATGTTGGCTAAAATTATTTCTGCCGAAACTTTTCCGCTAGGCGTGAAGTTGGCGGAATAACTTTAACTACATATAACTATTTTTTGAGTACTCCGCTGGCATTCATATTTGGGCACCAAAGAGCACCAACGAAGCATTAACCATTACACTTGTTTCAATCATTCCTGCCGACACTTTTCAGCCAGGCGTGAAGTCGGCGGAATATCTTTAACTGCATAAAACTATTTTTTTAGTAGTCCACTGGCATTTATATTTGGACATTAAAAAGCATTTATGAAGGACTAACCATTATACCGGCTACAATTATTTCTGCCGACACTTGTCCGCCAGGCACTAACGAAGCAGTAACAATTCCCTCAATTAAAATTATTCATGCCGACATTATTCCGCTAACTTCATGCACCTGGTCATTTAACTACAATGAGTCCGTTCTGAATGAATCTGCACCTTCAAAAAGTTCTAGATTACTAAAACGGATAGAATGGCTTGAGAGTTCCAGTGATCTATTGAGTCGAACTCTAGGTTTAACCAAATTAGTGGGGTCTCTAGTGATTAACCAGACTAAGTGAGGCCCCCGAAAAAGGGCAGCAGCTTTTTCGGTATTTAAAGTGGCAGAGACTATAAAGGTAGGTATGGCATTCTAAGACACACTACTGCAATGTGGAAGGCAACGGGAAACCACCACATTACTTCCCCTAGTACACAGCGTACTTAAAGATGATGGCATCCGGAGTTAAAATAGTCCCCCATTTGCATCTCCAGGGGGGGCTACAGTTAGGGATTTGAAAGTATAAAATAAGAGTTGTGAACACTCTGCGAGTTGGAGCAAGGAATGTCAGAAGTATGAAGCAACTAGGTAAACTAGAGAACTTGAAAATTGAAAAGGATCACCGATGTTCGGTGGTCAAAGGCGAAGGATTTTTGAAGCCGAGAAAATTCGGGCGTGGGGATAGTTATGCGAAAAAGATATGACAACGTGTAGAAAACTACTAACGGAAGAACGAAAGAGTACTCATGGTTAGATTACAATCTAAACCGGTAAATACAGTAATAATACAAGTATACATGCCCACCTCTAGCTAAAGTGAGGAAGAGGTAGAGGCGATCTACAAAGATATCGAAGATTTTAATGCAGGGGCAGGGAATGAGCGGTAGTAGGTTCATTTGGTGTAGAAACGAGAAATGACAGGGGAAATAGACTGGTAGAATTTTGCGACAAGAACAATTTAATTATCACGTAAAAATTATTTCAACGTCATGCTAGAAGATGATACACTTGGAAGATGCCAAGAGATATAAAAAGATATACAGACTACATTCTTGTTAGACAACGGTTTAAATCTCAAGTAAAAGACTGTAGAAGCTACCCAGAAGCTGACCAGAACATCCTAATTATGAAAGCCGCTCTCAAATTTAAAAATTTGAAAAACGAAACGGAAAAAGGCACTTTGAGAAACTAAAAGATAAAAATATCCACGAAAGATTTGAAGAAAAGTCACATAAATTGCTGAAAGATATCGGGAAAATTTCTTATACTAAAGAAGTAGAAACGAATGGAATAACATTAAGTTCAGCCTGGATATAGTGGCCATAGATATTCTGGGCTATACACAAAAACAAAATAGTAAACGATGAATAAGAAAAGTTATCCTAAATCTAATAGAAGAAAGATGAAAATACAAAAATAGATCAGATGAAACAGGAAACCTGAGATACAAAGCCATAAAATGGGAAATTATTCACAAATGCAAAAAATCTAGAGTACAATGGATTAATGAAAATTGCATAGAGGTAAAAACTAAGATGGAAATATTAAAGACAGACGAAGCATACAAACTAATTAGAATGAATGTTTGGCATATAAAATCATACAGCAAAAATATAAGAGTCGCGGGGGGAACCATCATTATAGAAAATGTAGAGAATATACCGTAGGTTACCAAGTTCGGAAACTGTGACGACGTAATTAGTCCAAGTAATGCTAAGGAGGATTCGAAGGCAACTTTGCCCTATTCTGGTAAAAGGTAATTTCACCCTATCCACGTTAGGTTAGTCCCAACCTATCCCAATTAGGTTAGGTTAGCCCATGGAATTAAACTGACACCCTACAACCACAATAACCATAAAAACCGCCACCAAATTAATACGCTACATGTAAATCGAAAAAGAAATTGAGAATTTAAACAAAGAAAACAATATTGACCTCAATCTTAGGATGATTTAAACACGCTGTTAGTGTAAGGAAAAAATTTCTAAGACGGGAGAATTTATATAACGATTAAATTCGAATAAGTTGGAACGTTAGTTAGAAAAGAAACGATGGTGCAGTAATGGCATAGGTGTAGACTGTAGACCTAAGGTGAAGTAGTGGACGGCAAATTGTGTTTAAACTTTACTGGATAGGTGGGCCAAACAGCTGAAGTACGTGGGTATGACGAAACCTATATTTGTGTCGGTCGAGCATCGGAAAATAGCATTTTTTAAATTTAAGCATAAAATTGCCAAGAAAGGTTTAAACATTTTAAAAAAAAATATTTAAATGTTGGCTCAATTTTGGAATTGTTCTTACTCAAAGTGTAAAAACCCTGTATTTTTAATGGACATTAAAATGGTTAAATTAAAAGTTGGCCTTGCGCTGTTTTTCTATGTATTGTTAGTGTGCGTTTTTCCAAATGGGATTTAAAATGTTGTATAGCTCATTCTAGAGAACTAAGACAATCCTGGTATTACTTTTGGATGAATGCCTCTTTGTTTAAGGATTTCTGTTAATAATACTAGACCACTTTGGTTTGTTTTTATACGCTCAATGTATGTGTATTTATATTGCCAGGATTTCCTGCTAATAGAGTTTAAACTTAGCTGAATCTTTATTTGTAGTTATTTATAATACAGGCAAATATAATAAATATAATAAAGTTGATAACTGTATTAATGTACGTATAATGCAATGAGACCTTAGAACTTCAAACCGGCTTCCGGGTAGCGAAAATTTCAAGGGGATTGCAAGGTTAGGACTGTTGACGCCTCTTACCTTGGATAACTAGTAGGGCCTTTCAGGGCAAGTTGTACTTGTAAAATAGTTTTGAATTTCGGAGACTTTACAAGTTTATTTTATTATATTTATTATTTTTCCATAAATACCCACTCGTGCAAGCTGTAGTTAAGCCGGGCACCCCTAAAATTATTATTAGGTTTCATGCCCTTCTGGGCATATCGATATTGGTAACATAACTTCAATTTTACAAGTAATAGCTGTTAATGAGGTTTTACTGGTTTTCAAACATAGCTCAATGGTTTTCACCATACCATTATAATCTATTGAGCATCTTTCATTTATAATCTTCCATTGTGATGAAGGAAATTTTTCTACCCCTTCCCTTACAAACAAGAAGCGGACTCTAACTATATTTATGTCCACTGCCATATGACCGGGTAACGATCTACATGTTTCTGCTAATTCCACAATTATTCGTTTAATGGGAAATTATTCACAAATGCGAAAATCTAAAGAGCAATGGATTATTGAAACGTGCAAAGAGGTACAAACTAAGATGGAAATAGGAAGGACAGACAAAGCATACAAACTAATTAGAATGAATGTTAGGCATATAAAACCATATAGTAAAAATATAAGGGTCGCGGGAGGGAACATCATTATAGAAAAAGTAGAGAATATACCGTAGGTTACCAAGTTTGGAAACTATGACAAGGAAATTGGTCCAAGGAATGCTAAGGAGAATTCGAAGGCAACTTCGCCCTATTCTAGTGAAGGGTAATTTCACCTTATCCACGTTAGGTTAGTCGCAATCTCTCCCGGTTAAGTTAGGTTAGCCTAACCTCCCCCGATTATGTTACGTTGGCTCAACCCTTCCAAGTTAGGTTAGCTTAGCCCAACATTTTCCGAAATTGTTTGAAGTACAATGTTTAGATTAGATTGGCACCGACCCAACCTAAAATTTTTACTTCGAACTATGTCGAGCTAACCTAGCCTAACCGAGAAATGCTGGGCTATCCTAACCTAACCTGGAAAGGTTGTGTTAACCTAACTTAACCAGACGAGGTTGGTCTAATTTAACCTAACTGGAAGAGGTTGGGGCTAACCTTATGTTAATGGACTAAAAGCAACTCCAAATAAAAATAATAAAAAGGTTGTGTTTTGTGTGTGTGAATGTATCTTTTATATTATGTATTTTATATTATCTAAACAAAAATTAAAATTAGAAGTTGCTTATTAATTGTAGGGTTCCCCGCAACTGTCAAAGAGAGGTATTTGTAAACAATTACGTAGAAGTCTAGTTGAAACATGATAGTTGAAAGTATAGTGTGGTTATTGTAATAAATAACCACACTATACTAAATAATGTTTTGAAGTTATGGTAGAGGTGGAGGTAAATTTTGCTAACAAAGTACTTGATTACGAGTAAATGCGTAATTATTGTGATTGTGCTTTCAAAACATTATAAATTTTATACGGTCGTATTTTGACGAAGGCATGTATATAATAATCAATTGTGGTTTTTTCTAAATAACAAACAAGCCTGGTATTTAGATGAAAAGAGTGTGCATCAAATTTCTAGAAAAATCCATTAATAGAATAAATAAATGATATCGTCCACATTACAAGATACAGAAAATTAATTACCTTCATAAATCTTAAAAGTCGTAAAAATGTAGCGATCATGTTGTAAAGATAACGCGTAAAGATAAACAATATTAACTAAAGATAGCCTCAAATTATTTGAATTGCACATTTTGGACGATTCTAGATCTTACGTAAACGAACAAGCCCTTTTTTTCTACCAATAAAAACGCAGTAGTAACAACGCGATTATTCTAGACACGTGATGTACCACGAAGGTTCGACTAAATAAGCAATTGAAAACAAATACAAGAAGTCGGTTGTTCGATACTTATTTTAAAACGTCACGATGCCGTCGAACTAATATATTACATAGTAAAGTTTTGAAAGTGAAATTTTATAGTTAGGGAAAAGTATTTAAATGTACATAGGTAACTAAGATTTTGAAATACATTGAAAAGGTTTTAAATAAAAAAATAAATGAACAATAATAAATTACTGCAAGATAAAGTTTTAATTTGAATGGAAGCATATAAGAAACTGGAATTGTAATTGATGGTAAATTGAGGATAAATTTTAAACGATTTGGACAATCTTGGTATATGGATTTGGAATGCCATTTAGATGTTTAATGGTATTTAACAAATTAATTTCAAGGATATGGAGAAAACGACCAGCATTATTTACACGGTAAAATGAAAATCGCAGCATTGTTTTTTTTGTAAATTTTTTTAAAATATTAATTTAAACAATAAAAAATTTAATTGAATGAATTTATTTTTTAACTTTTATTATTAAAATTAAGGAAATTTATTGGTTTTAATAAAAAAATTTATTCTATTAATGTAAAAATATGGTGTATAATTTTGGAACAAATTCAAATTATTATTTTTGGTAATATTTTTAAGGCAAAAGGTGTATTTTCATTTGTTTTTCAAATACAAACACTGTAATAATTGGAGTGACATTTTGGAATCTTTGAATTGATATTTATTTTGTACATAACCTCTAATAAAGTAATGTATCTTGTAGTTGTATTAAAAATCGGTGGCCCTTATTATATTTTTGGCATTTGACAACCCAGACCAAGCCTTTCTACCCAGAGTAACACCTACTAGCCGTTTACCAAAGGTTTTTCTTTTCCTCAAGCCGTTTTCCATCCAATTTTACCTTGGGCTTCCCTATTAACAAGAAATTTGATTTATATAGGAAGGTATTTATGTAATGGTTCCAATTTGATCTGATATTAGAATTAATTTTCATTTAATTATTTGAGGGGGTTAGCCTTGGAGGTTTTGTGTAAATAAAAATTTTAAACATGCATCGAAAGTTTAAATCCGATTTTAAGGTAAACCTTAAAATTATCCGACTTATTTATAAAATTTTGAAAATGAGATTTAAATAGGAAATGATTTTGTAGAAATAAGTAGGAAAGAAATTTTGGCTTTTTTTGTGAAGAGTGATTATAATGGTTATTTTTTTTTGTTAGTTTATTTTTTTAAACAAAATCGGGTTTGTATAATCTTTAAATTTGTCTGAAAAATTGTTTTTATAGTTATGGTTTTTTATTATTTCAAAATGGCGGCAATGATATTGTTTGTTGGCTGCTCCGAATTTATTTTAGGCTATTCTGTCCGGTAATTTTAATTCTTTGTTTGATGTGTTTCCCTGGGTATTTTTGTAATAATCGAATTGTTTTCTTGGGGAAAATTTTAGATAACATTAAAACAATTTTAATTATGATAAAATTCTAATTGTTTGAGTGATAAGGATAAGGATTTAAGTTAAACAATCAGAAAACAATGAAAATAGACATACTTAAAAGATTTTTGTTGATTTATTTCAAAGGTTGAAAAATTACGCTAAATTCTGGATTGTGAAGATTTTTGAAATTAGATGAATTATCTTTTTTTTCGTTAAACTAAATGGACTAATTCAAGCCGTATGATAAACTAAAATAAAATGTTTTCTGGACAAAGGTGGGAAAATTTACTTATTGGTTTTAAATATTGGTAAGAAACATTGTTTGTCTTATTAAAGAGTACCTAAAACTTTTTTCCCACAAGACATGAAAATTTATGTTGGGCAATTCAGTAACAAAAAACCCGAGGTATTAAAAAATTTGTATTTGAGGCCGGCAATTTTTAAAACAAAAATTTTTTAAAAGACCGATTTGTTTGTGAACTTAACCTAATTAACCTTAAACTTTAAGTTCAGGAGAATATGGGATAAAAATTGTTATGAGGAAAATTTTCTTTAAAACCAGAGTGGGTAAAGTTTGTGTTTTACAAATTTTTTCATAAATTTGGAATTAGGTTTACAGCAAACAATTATTGTAAATTTTTTTTCCTTATTATTTTTTTATTTTTTAATTCAATTTTTCATTATCAAATTTGATGATGATTATTTCCAATATATTTTTTTTGTTTATATTTAAAAGAAAAAGTGCCTTTTAATTTGTTTGTTACAATTAAATTATAATTGAACGTTTTAATTTCATTATATTATTTTTCTAATTCCTTATCTACAGTACTTCTTATGTATTATTTCTATTATTTTTGCGGAAACAGACAACAATTACAACTACAATCCTGGTTTATAAGGTTCTTTTCACCTTTAAATTCCAAATTTAATTCTCCTTTTTAAATTTCATGTTTAAAATAGTAAATAATGTCTTCTTTAAATCAGGGTTTCATCTTTTTGTCTGGTGGGAGAATAATTAATAAATACTGTTCGAAACTTTTAATGAAAAAGTAAATAAACGATTATCCTTTAATTTAATTTATTTAAATGATGATTGGTAGAGGTGGAGGGTTGCCATATGAAGAGTTTATACTGTAAATACCTTTTTATTAAATTGGGTCCTTAGAAACTGGGGTGTTCAATTAAATCGAAAGAAAATAGTATGGTTGTTATATCCTAGTTCCATTAAGGTGTTATCCTGCTTTGAAATAATTAGCAAATCTTCCTAATTTGTAATTTTTTTAGGTGGTGTTAAATTAAATTTATTAATTTGGAATCCAATGTTTGGTTCAAATTCTTAAATAACATTTACAACAAAATCAACGGCCCAAAGATAAAAAACCGTTAATTAGTTTAAGTTAAATGAAGATTAGTAAAACGGTCGAATTAAGTCGTGATGATTGGACATTCTTTAGTTGTGTTGAATTTTGTTAACAAACCGTAGAACCTAGTAATTCTTTTGCGACCTTAAAAATATTATCTCTCATTTTATAATATCGTCAATTGCCTTGTTATGAAATTTATCATTTCGGAGAATGTAGGCAATTACTTATGTAAAGTTGTCCTGGTCTTTTGCTTATACCAGTCAAACTGGGTTACTAAACAAAAGACCATGGTTAAATAACGAAAAAACGAGGTATTAAACAAAGCGATAGTCATTTAAATTACCAAATTTTTAAGGCACAGTTAAACAGCTACTAATTGCATCACTATGCAAAAAGGGAAAAAAATTTTTAGCCTGAGAATTTTCAAAAAAGAGTTTGGCAAAGTTTCGTATTTTATTTATCCTAAAAAATTTATTTGAGTCTACGCAACCGGAACCAATTAATCAATTTTTCTAATTTTAATTTAAAATCATATTCAAGAATAGACCATTATAATAATTAAGTTCATAAAGAATTTTCGTTTTGCCTGACAAATTAAATTAATGAACTTTAAATAATCATTAATATGGATTTCAATTAATTGTTAAAATTATGTATATTTCATTATTGAACCACTTACTAATATTTTAATAATTGTATACTTCAAAATTATTCCCAATATTGGAAATTCAATGTAATAGCTACCAAAAAGAAGTTCTACGTTGTCTGTTTGGACCAATAAGTATTTACCGGTTTTATCTAAAAACGGAAAAAATTATACGAGAAATTTATATACGTTTGTTTCTGAAATTCTACCTTAAATCATCTTTTAAGGTCTGGACACTGTGCATTAATAAAATTCAAGAATTATTGATATCGGACTGGGTCTTGTTAGACTGGTTTTGCTGGACTTTTCAAACCTTTTCATGATAAAATTTTACTTGAAAATAATTTTTTATTTGTAACCAATAGGCAATTTTTCTTGTTACTTTCACAAACGCACGGGCGAGTTAACCAATTATGTCAACTTAGAAGTTTATTAGTATTCCCAGGGTAATACCGGTCCATTGTTGTTCTTGATATCGCTGATCTTCTTATTGTATTACTTTTTTCCAATGTAGTAGAACCTGATATATCTTTCCATAAAAATTGAAAAGGCTCATTTATAATAAAGCCTAGAAACATATCCCGCTAGTGCCAATAATTATTATGTAAATTCCTGGTCTTTTGGACCTTAATGAAGAAACAAGGGTTATAACAAACCCATGTCAATGGGATAGTATTGAAACCAAAACCATTGTAATTTAATTACTTTTATAATTACGTTTTAAACATGTAAATAATCAATTAAGCGTTAAAAATTTTCGCAAGTTTTTTTAAATAAAGATTTTTAAGTTTAATTGTGTGCTATTGGGAACATTAATTTTGTCTCTGTTTAATTATTTGATTTGTTAAGGCCTTGTTTAAATAATACTTCCCTACGCATTAAATAAAATGTTTCTAAGATTTGTTTCGGTTTACAAAGTTACCAATTTTAACTTTTCAAATCAGGTTGGGAATATGGCTCATAAATTAATTATTTATCAATCCCTTAATGCCCACCAAACCAAATATATAAATTTTACTAAAACCCCGTTATTACCATGTATTAACCGTACCGATCTATTGCTATTGAGCCAAGTACCTTCTACCAAAATCGAATTATTCGGCTTTATTATACTTTACTGTTTCTAAAAATAAATCAGTTCGTTTTAAGAGATACTACAAAAAATTATTAATACAATGATCTTACGCTTTTTAATTTTTTACTTTTCAACTGGGTACAGAAAGTATGAAAATAAATTAGTCAACTGGCTGCTTGTTACTTTGAGCGCGTCGTTATTAAATTTACTTCAGGTTAAGTGGAAGCAGGTATAACTTCGCCTGGTTTTGTATGTTTTTTTTCTCATTCACTTTTATATGTTAGTTTAGATAAATAAAGACATAAATAAATAAATAAATAAAATATTAGGAAAATTTCTTATTATATAATTGCTATTTGAAAAATTGTTTGAAAGAATATTTCTGTCATTATAAGTTTTGTCACTAGTGGTTTTATCTTAAATTACTAATAATTACGTTTTGCATAATAAAATTAAGTCATAATATTTAGAATTTTATTTTAATAAATTTAATATAACTGGGATTTCGAATCAAATTGCCGTAATAATTTAGTTTATGCCCCAAAAATTAAAATATTTTTAAAAACCAAAACTTGGTTAAAATGGTCAAGATGGAAAATTTTAACCGGAGTTCTTAGTAAAAAATACTTTTAGTTTACAATCGTTTCTTAAAAAAATGCTTTAACCGTTCCTAAAATTTGATTCTGATCACATTACAAATACGTAACACGACTTTTACCAAATTTCGTAATTTCGGTTGTTGCATTTTTAAATTATCATGGCTCTAAAGAATTCTAATTTTCTCAATTTAATAATTTTAGCAATTTATATTATTTAGCGTCAAGTAAAACAATTCAATTGGTTTTGTAGTTATGTCCAATAATTACCAAAATAAACAATTCAACGCTAATTTTAATTAAAATTCATTGTTTAAATTAGTTTGGAATAGAGAATGTGGGGAAAATTTTGAGCCTGTTGAAAAGAAACACCGATAATGTCGGCTAAATAGCGATTTTGAATTTTTTTAAGGGGCGGAATGCGAACACAAAAGGCAGTTAAACCCAAGAAAATAAAAATAAAGTACAGGAAATGTTGAATAAGGGTTAAATTCTTTCTACTGTTAGAGGTTTATGGAATTTTAATTTTAAAATAAGGAAAAATTCCATTTGGGTTTTCCATTTGTAAAATGGTTTCAAACGCAAATAACAACAAAAAGGGATTGTTAATGATTTGCCAATTGCCGTGTATCTAAAAAAACAAGATTAATAATGATAAATTAGTTGAGAATTAAAATGTAAATCTTACGAACTTTTTTTATAATTAGTTTTATGAATGAGACTTCAAAAAACCGCTTTTAATTTAAAGGGCCCCAAGGAATTATTTTATTTCTAAGTAAACTTACGTTTTAACAATCAATTCCTTAATTAATAAAAAAAATGAAATGGAATTAGACAAGAGAAAAACCAACATTTAGGTTGGTGGTTTAAATTGGTCCTTAAATACCAGATTTTACATTTAAAACCTGCTTCACTAACGCTGACGATTGTAAGTCAGTTAAATTACTATGTTTTAACGTCTTTTGACGGATCGAAAAAGTTGTTGTTGCGGCCCAATAATGACATTTTTTTTGATTGTGGTTTCGTCCCAGGGTTTCATGCTAATCTTGTTCTCAGGAGTGTGGATAAACCATCCAAAAGTTAAGCGATGTTTGTCAAGATTTCTACGGTTTACGGTTAATACGGAAAGTGTGCATTTTTCCGGTTTAGGGCATTAATTTTGGATTATTTGGATTGTAGTTTTGGAGAGATTTTCCATGGACGGCCATTGACCCGGGAACGACAAATAATTTTATTTAACTTATTTTCCAACGTTACAAGATTTTTGATTTTAATAAAAATGTAAGTTTGTAAGAATAAACTGGGCTTTTTTTTATTAGCCATTTAAAACATTAAAATGGAACGTTAAATTTTTAAATTCTACAGGGTACTTTTGTGCAAAATCCCATTTAACTAACCAAAATTAATAAATCTTTTTACTACTTATATTTCCTGAAGTAACAGTTGGCACATGAAAGGTTTTGGTGAACCTCCTTTTAAAAATCGAATTAAAATAACCGCGAACTAAAACAATTTTAGTTTTAACCGAAAGGGCTAAAACGAAATAAAGAAATTTTAAATAATTTACGTTGGCGGGAAGCAAAAATGAAGAAGGGTACAAACTTGAAAATTGAGGGATATTAAATTAGACTAGTAGTGATGGAAGTCGGTGGCCAGAGGCGGGGATTTTTGGAGTGGGGTTTGAGAACATAAGGATAAGAGAAATAAATTTGGGGATAGAGCGAAAAAATAGGAAAGGTAGAAAACACTTCAGGAAAGAAAATTAAACTTAAAGGTAAATAAGTAAAATACAAGTTAATCCCATTTAGCTAATAGGAAAGGTGGAGGGCCACAAAGATAGAAAATATTAAAATGGTAAAAGACATGAAAATTTAATAATTACGGGATTTTAAGAGTGGTTTGAGGGTAGGAAAGGACAATAGAGGTTTTTGATTAATCACAAAATACAAAAGAATAGGCCATAAAATTTTCAAAAACGTTTAACCTCAAAACTTATTTCAAATACCTGAAACGAACCTGGAAGATGGGGATATCGGGTTCTAGATTATTTTGTTGCGGGGATACACACTTCCTGAATTGGCTTTTGATATTACGTTGGGCGGATACAGGGTAAAGTGGAATAAACTGTAATAAATTTATGATGCGATGGACCCTTGAAACCCAATTAAGTTTTCTAGGCTTTTATAAGATTATTGATAAATAAATTGTCAAAAAGGAATTAGGTTTTCATAGTTGGAGTTACAAAGTAAGAAGGAAAAGAATCAATAAAATGCACCGAAAGGTGTTAGTTTTCCAATAAGTAATTCAAATAGTAAACAATAATCACCAATGGTTTGCGGCAGACCGAAGGGATTAATTATAATGATTATTGCCTTACTGATGTTGAAACTATACTTTATTGATAAAGACTAAAATTTTAATAAAAATTAACGTTATTTTAAAAATTTAGTAAAATTTTTTAATTACGTAAATGTCAATGACTGGTACTTTGAATTTTTGGTTGGTAATTAAATAGAAATAAGCTGGAACGGAGTTATTAAATACGTCTAACTACGGTTTTAAAGAAACTATTATTGTTTAAAAGTTATAATAATGGTCTTATAAATAATAGGAGTAGATAAAGTAATTAATTACAAAGTAATGAACAAAGCAGATTAGCTAAAATAAACTGTTCTTGGAATTAAAGTATACAATGTAAAAATGCAAATTATTGTATTCATGACATAACCTACGGGGTTAAAAAAATGGGCTCCACATTTGAAACAAGAAAAAGCGTTCGAAAGGGAGTAAGAAAAATGGAGAACTCCAATGCTTGTAAGTCCAACCATAGTGTACAAGTTAACTAATATATAAGAAAACATGAAATATAAAAATTGAATACAAGTAAGTAATAATATTAAGAGAAAAAAATGTTGTAGTAACAAGTTAAAATAAAAATACAAATACCAAGATGAGTTAGTAATGACTATAAGTAAAGATAAATAGAATCCTGTAAAAATTAAGAAGATTGTATAGAGCATGGGAGATAATCAATTGGTTGTAAAGACTCTAATATAAGTAAGAATTAGATAAAAAAAAATTAATTGGATCGAACATGTACTTAAAACTAAAGCAATACGGTAATCAAGTTTTTGGATAAAAAAATTAAAAAAAACTTAATTCATAGAAATTGTTCATATGGAGAAAATTATGTTAGAGAAAACATTATGAAATTGAATAAATTGATTAAATTGAATAAAATCTTAGTTTAATAAAATATAAGTACTATGTTGTATTGATGAAATACAAAAGTTCAGGAAGGTAAAAGATAAAAGTTCCAATGCATTCAGAGAGATAGAACAAGTCTAATAAGCTGAGGTGGTGACTTTGACTGACATGGTGGGTGGCAGTTGCTGGAGTGTAGTGGTACAGGTGGCACAGATTTGGATGTCGTAGGAGAGGTAAATTCAGCTTGCTGTACACTTTCGTAGGTTGGTTCGAGTTGTAATCTGGGCGTGATGTAGCCCACTTGGTGTCCTTCTTCCAACTGTAGGTGGCGAATGTTCCATTGGTGGTGGCGGTAGTAAGAAAGCGAATCCAAATGAGGTCGGACAAAAAATGTTTTCCGACTGGAAGTGATGATGTTTGACATTTCAGACAACACCAACAGAGTGTGTGGCGACGGAACAGAAACAGAAGAATGCCAAAATTTACTAGGACAAGGGTAAGGGTGAAGGCAAAGAAATAGTAGGGTAGGAGATTACTGCTTGGTGTGTCGTGAGCTTTTAACCAGTTATGGTTGAGGCAGTCTTCGTTGCCGAATTTTAATAGTGGATCCCCAAACCGCGGTAAGAATATACTCGAAAACTTTGACCATTGAACCGGTAATAATGTTGTGAAAGTTGGTCCTAGTGAGTGAGACAATACGGTTCGTCTGCAGATGAACATTGATGACACAACCACAAGGCAATTGGCTTAAACACAAAACAGCTCGATTAGATCGTTGACAATTGTTACAACAAATCTAGCAAAGCTTCTGGAAGAAGTGGAGTGTAGAGTATCTTCATACTTTACAGCAGAAGCGCAAATGGTATTCTAATAAAGTGACTCAAGTAGATATTAGGTCATTAGTTCTTGTTCGGGAGGCACAAACTACCCTTTAAAATGGCGGTTGGGACGAATTGTTGAAGTGTATCCCGGTAATGATGGGATTATTCGGGTTGTAACCGTAAACTTGCCTAGGTTTAATAAAACGACCTTTAATAAAGTTAAGTTTATTGCCTATGCAGTAATTTGTTTGTTGTAGTTATTGTTGTAAATAGCATATTTTTATGTTTAATTAGTAAAATATAAGATACGTCATATTATCCTTATTTTGGTGGGCGATATGTTCGGTCTGTTTTGAATATTAAAATTAGTTGAAGCCGATCCTGCTTTTCCCTTCATATTAAAATAACCTTGAAGAAAGATGCTTGTTTAAAAAGGTGCCACGCAACCGCCACGATTCTAGCGCGTGTTTAAAAGTGCGGGATAAAACTGGTTTATTCCATTCTCAACCCTTAAGGAAACGCAACGACAGTCTCCGAGAGTCGTCGTTTTGTAATGATGCATTGCTTTGCATCTTCAATAGTTGACTAATAATGGAATAAATAATAATGTTGTTAAGTAACGCGGACATAAGTGCACTTCGCGTGTGTTGTGTTCTAATTAAATCACATATGTTTTAAGTGAGGATAAAATTGGATTATCACAATTTGAATCGTTATAACAGGCAGTGTAAATCGTCAATGGTTTCGATTAAACACAGTCCACATAATATCTCGTCGTTGGAACCAGTTCGTAGCTATCAAATACTAAAAGTATGTATTTATGCTATGAAATTAGCGGCAATCTCAATAGTATGCCCAGGCTATGTTTAAAGATAACAAATATAGAAACAAGAAAAATTGTTGAAAGCATATGTGTGGAGTACATCACAGTCATCATCATCAATTTGGTCTTCAGTCCTGGAACTGGTTAGACGTGACCCTCATTGCTTCCTATTCTGAACTAACCACGCATTTCCCTAAAATTTGCACAGTCTGCATCTATCACTAATCTGATCTAGGTTCACATCTACCTCTTTTTTCCTATCTCTGCTTGTAATATATCGCATACTATTCCCCAAAAATGCCTTAACACGTATTCTGCCCTTCTATTTCTTCTATTTTTTTCCCCAGAAATTCTTGTTCCCCTACTATTTTTATAACCTATTTGTTATTAACTTTGTCTGTCCATGCTATCATCCTCATACATCTGAAGCACAGCATTTCAAAAGGTTGCAACCGTTTTTCTGTCTGTTTTCAGACTGCCCGTATTTCATAGGAATACCGTGCTGTGCTTCTCACTTATGCTTTCAACAATTTTCTTCTTGTTCTATGTTTGTTGTCTTTCATCATAGGCGCTGTTCTTTCTTGTTATATGCAGTTCGGTCCCCTTCGCATCATAGTACGTCTATGAAATATGGGCAGTAGGATAAGCAGACAGAAAATGATAGAAGCCTTTTAGAATGGCGTGCTTCAGATGTATAAGGATGGTAGTAGAATGGATAGACATAGTTAATAAAAATAGGATATAGAAGGTGGGGGAATAAAGATTTCTGAGGAAAGAAAATAGGAGAAATAGAAGAGCAGCATACGTTCTAAGGCATTTTGAGGAATAATACGGGATATTTTACAAACTGAGATAGGAAAAGGAGGTAGAAGTAGACTTACATCAGACTATTGCAGTCAGATAGGATAGATGCAGACTGTGGAAATTTCAGGGAGATAAGTAGGTTAGTTCAGAATAGGAAACAATGAGGGTACGCGTATAACCAGTTCCAGGACTGAAATTATAAAACCTAAATCTTAAAATTTTGGGGATATACACAGATATTTTAAAATATTTCTCCAGATTACCATTTTGAATATTTTTGTTTATTAACCTGTTTCCGCACCTGCCTTGGAACAATAATATCAATATCTAATTTACATGCCATTGCATCAATTTGTTGAAATATTTCAGGAAAATTTCAGTAGCATTTTCTCGTTAATATGCTAATAGTGCTAGAAATTATGTTGTTTGCAGTGTCTTTCTTTTTTTTGTTGTTTCAATAAAATGAATAAAAAACGAAGGGGTCTTTGAGTGTGTTTATAAGTGTCATCTCTTTATTAAACGATACCCTTCCCTGCCACTGGGATATTAATTCAAAAACTTTTATAATTTTTGTGTAATTGTTTTAAAAGTTTAACAAAGATTCAAACCTATCAACCCATCTTGTGTCACACAAGCTGCATAATTTTTCAATGGTAATATCTTTAATATAAAGCTTCTTTTAGCAGAAACTTTAAAAAATCTATTATTTCCTTAATTACGCCAACAGTATTCCTTACAAACTGTACATCAGATGTTTTAGATAATGATAAATTAAGTGCATGATTATGGCAAGGAACGGCATTTTTTTGTCAAGCGCTCAAGCGCAATAATGCAACAGGACCGTTTTGTTCAGATGCCATAACGCTGCAACCATCTGTACCTATACTGACACAATCTAGTGAATTCAAATCAAATGTTTTTAATATTTTTAGAAGTTTCGGGTAATCTCTTTTTCAGATAAAACAGGTTCCTTGATTGAATCATCGTAATTTGATTCCTGACGATCAATAAAACCTAAAAGATCATGAACTTTTTTCATAAATATATCTAATAATTAACAAAAGCTAAGATATGACTTACGTCAGTGGTCTCATCAAAATTATACTACAATATATGCCAGTTTTTATTCTTGTAATTATTATATTTATAATTTCAACCCCACAACACTTAATTAATTCATTTTGTGTAGTTTTACTAATATATGTCGCTTTAGAATTTATGTTACTTAAATGCGATTCTAAAATAGTATCCCCTGCCGCTACACGAAATTTCAAGTTCTCTGAAATTTCTTTCATTATCTGTAAAAGGACCATCATCCCCATGTCTTCTAAAAGAAATACTTTGTATCCCTAAAAATATTATGGTTTCTGTACTTGGTTTCAAGGGTTTCTATTCTTATTAAATTGTTTTAACCTATTGTCATTCATTATATTTCTTATGTCTTTTACAGGATTTTCAATTGTATCTATAAATTTAGTTGCTGTTAAAACTGCTTCCTTATGATATAAAGTATTATTGTGAATTGTAAATGAACCATTTTCCTAAAATTGTTACAAATTTTAATAGGGTTTCGAAATTAAAACATTTAATTTTACACATTTGTTGAATTCTCCAAAATTTGAAGCGAAAGTAAAGCAATATTTACAAAACAACCATTGAAATTTTTGAAATAACTAACAATTCTACAGGAAACCACTTATTTTTAATAAATTATATTTATCTAGATCTTTTAAATTCATATTAATGCAACTCCAAATTTACAATAAATTTATATCTTCACTGATGCTAATATTGCACAAATTTATGCTGATTGAAGAAAAATTCTTTCAATTCAATTGGGGAATTGTTATTTCAATTCAATTTTCGATTATGTTGCTATTACGGTTTTCGAATTGTTGGGTTGCAATTGTTCGTATCCAGTGTTGGGTTTTTCGTATTTTATCCATTTTAAAGGGTTTCGTTTAAAAAATTAAAATTTTCATTATTTAAAAAATACTATTATTAAATCAAAAGAAGAGGCCTTCTTAGTTCAAGGTATTTAATTTTTTCTGTAAACAGTCTTTAAAATTTAATTTATTCAAATAAAAAATCATTAAAATCTATTGTATAGTAGTTTTTACTTACGTTTCAAAAATTTTGTATTTCAATTATTCCGTACCATTCGGGGTGTTTTCAAACTTGTAATTTAAGTCAAAACAAAGAACCCTTGGAAACAAACTAAAATTTAAAATTCTTTGTTCCATTGGAAGGGTTTTTACGTTTCAACATCGGTAACAAAAGTATAGTTTTTACTAAATCCTGATTACTATCCGATAATCCCCCCCCCTGTTTATTGTTAAATTTTAACCTAATCTTTCTTATTTTCCTTTTAAAAAAATAAAGGTAACCCTGAAATCGCAATAATAAGCGCTGTTCTATAAGGTTGTTTTCCCTTGTTAAAATTTTCGTAATAATTATTAGTTTTGTTAATTTTCACCAAATTCCTTGCTTAAACAAAAAATTAATTCCGTTAATTAAAAAAACCCTTTCCTGTTTTTTTATGAATTAATAATAAATTTATTAGGTTTGATAAATCTTTTGGCTTATTAAAAAATAAATTTTTTTGAATTTCGTCCTTGGAATTTACCCTTTTAGTGGCGCTTTCCAAGATTTCAATAATTTGCTGGGTGTTTTCCTTGTTAAAGAAGCGAATTTACAATAAAATTAGGGTTTTTTTTTTTTTCTTGAGCGTTTCTGCTTTAACCAAACTGTAACAATTCATTTCTTTTATTAGAACCCGAAAAATTCTATTTGGTTTTCGTTTTTTTATGCAATTTGGAATTATTTACTTATAATAATTGTTAAAACTCTTTGGCCATTAAATTTTTATTGTTGTAATTATTTAGTTTAACGTTAACCCTTGAGCTGTGTTTTTAGGTGCGGGTCTCCTCTTACTAATTACTGCGGGTAACCACACGGTTCCCCCCATGATAATCGGGGTGAGTTATTTTTTTTTCTTTGGATGGTTTTGTTCGGAACCGAAGTGGGGTTTTAATTTATGTTTCTTTTAATTCTTATGTAAAATTTATTGAACTATTTTTTTTCTCTTTTTTTTTAATGTTTACTATTTGTTTTAAATCTAAAATTACTACTTATTAATGAAAAATTGTTTAAAGACTTCTCAAATTTGAAAATTTGTTCTATTTTTTAAAAAATTTAATAATTTACTATTTAAGCTTGGTTTTAGGGTTCTTTGGTTCTTTCTTTCTTTTTCTAATTACTGTCTAATTACCTAAAACCACGTGCCCCTTTTCATGAATAATTTTTAGGTTGGTTATTTTGAAAAAGTTTTTTTTTTGTATGTTTTGTTCACGAATGGTGATGTTTTAATTTTTTTAGTTTTTGGTTTTTATTCTTATAAAAAAAAAAAAAAAAAAAAAAAAAAAAAAAAAAAAAAAAAAAAAAAAAAAAAAAAAAAAAAAAAAAAAAAAAAAAAAAAAAAAAAAAAAAAAAATTTTTTTTTTTTTTTTTTTTTTTTTTTTTTTTTTTTTTTTTTTTTTTTTTTTTTTTTTTTTTTTTTTTTTTTTTTTTTTTTTTTTTTTTTTTTTTTTTTTTTTTTTTTTTTTTTTTTTTTTTCATTATTAAATATTTAACAGTAAAATTATACTGAGAATTTAACGAAACTTTCATATGTTCCCGTTTAGTTGTATGAGCTACGTTATCAAGAGGTCAGTTCAGTTCATATTTAACACTTATTCAAGGTGCATTGTGAATAAATGCATTTTACTGATAAACCAGAGGCAAGAATGATATATTTTAAAAATTATGAGATTCTAATTATCCTAATGATAAATCAAAAGTGGCATGTAGTATAGTATGTCTATATATCAAAGAAAGGGAGAAACTTAAGCAATTGGCTATATTAGCGGAGAAAATAATTGAATGCAATTTCAAAGATATATATAAATATATATATATATATATATATATATAATATATTACTATAACAATAGAGTAGTTTAGGGTAGGTCAAGTCATAGGAGTCGTAGAATAAATAAAACAACTTCCAGTTTAATAAAAACACATAATTTTAGATATTATAAGAGTAAAACGGTCACTATGCATATTGTTAATTGAGAGCACAAAATACATAGGATTAAATGCATAAGAACATAGAAATATTCAAGAGTAGTTTATAAGTTAAGATAAGATTTGAAAACGCAACAAAACGCATCAAAATTAAATCAACGAGAAACCTACATAAATTGGTTTTACAAATATTTAACAATTGCGTTAAAAATATCATCGTACACGCAATCTAAATTATGCATTATTAGAAAATCGTACGGAAAGAAATAGTTCACATTTGTTCAAAAATTCAATATTATATAGAAATAAACAACACCAGGCGATTCAATTTAGATAATAATACAAAGCAAACACTGTATACGTGACTTAATAAAAGGAAATTGTTTGAATTTCTCAAATAATACCATAATATGTGAGAGGATTACGCGATCAACCAGGCATGCATTCGAACTTTTGAACTAAATAATTAGTGAAAATCCCGAAGTTTACAAGATAAAGGTAAAAGTGTCGTCTCAGCACGTGAATGAACCAATAAAGAGCAGGTAAAGGCAAAGCCTTAAATACGATAAGGATGAAGCGACGAGTTAGTATACATTCAAACTGGGCTACGTCTATATTCAAAAATACTAATTATTTTAGGTAACCAGCGAAACAAAAATTAATGTGAAATCATTTTGAAAAGTGTACGAATTTGTGCAATGAATAAGCCGATCTATTATAGACGTAAGTAATAACGACTTAATTAAAAATCCAGTTCTAATATTAATAAAACAGGGCTTATAATACTGGCATTTTAATAGTTATATTTAAATGGGCTTTCAATACTGAGATTGAAATTGTTTTAATACCTACATTTAAATGGGATTTTAATATCTACATCGAAATTGTTCTCATACTGATATTTAAAATTGGTTTCAATACCTACATGTAATCTGGATCGGGATTGTAATTTTGGTTTTGATGTCGACTTCTAAATTTAACTTTCAATGAAACAACTTATGGTGATGCAGATCACAGGCTGTGAAGGAACTACAGAACCATTCCAGGCTAGCAATCTTGATTCAATTTATTACTGAAAACTGTTTTTAAATCAATATTTATCATTTCGTATCTGTAAGAGTCGCCAAAACATAGTGGGTTCATTGATCAATCTATGACAAAGGCAATAGTCATCTTGGAACGTTCAAAGGTCCTATAAATAAGTAAAAATATAGTTTTGCTGGCTTCAAATATCATAAATCTGGTATATGTAAATATTCTGAAAAGGTAAATTTTGAGAGTTGTAAATATTTAATCATTATATTGTGTATTGTAGAATTGCTTTATTTAATTAAATAAGCTAGTCAGGGCAAAAATCATAACTTAACATTTCACATCATAGGTGCTTGATTATTAGGGTACATTTAAACAAAATTTACGACGGCTCAACGCTGGGATTAATATCACAGCATTTTATGACGCCCAGCGTAGGGGTTCGTTGATCCTAATAAAAATATCACAGCATTTTATGATATGCCCAATCGTGGGGCCTAATATAAAGGGAATATCACAGCATTTTTATATATATATATATATATATATATATATATATATATATATATATATTACTCATATTTAGACCAGGGTAGAAAATTAATTAATTACACCAAATAATTTTAATCACCGTGTATAAGGAATTTTATTAGATAATACGCTTTATTAAAAAACCGTGGAGAATAAAATTCATTCGTTTCATTAAAAATAAGAGATTTAAATTATTTACAAGACGCTTTCTATAAAAGAAGCAGTATTAAAATGCTCAACGTGTAATTTAATTATTCCGAGTAAAGAAACAAATGGAAATTACGTGCAAAATTTATATTAATTGATTCAAGTTTGGGTAAC
This sequence comes from Platerodrilus igneus, assembly GCA_036346225.1. Classification (NCBI taxonomy): domain Eukaryota; kingdom Metazoa; phylum Arthropoda; class Insecta; order Coleoptera; family Lycidae; genus Platerodrilus; species Platerodrilus igneus. The sequence continues at coordinate 93,179 of JARFIW010000172.1, read as the reverse complement.
GAGTATTAAACAAAATGTACAGATAATAATTGAATATTTGATTAGGATTCACTAAAATTAAAGGGTATTATTTTAATTGGAGTTAATTGAACCATTAGTAACATATAATATGCATAAAAGCTTGTAAAACCCAATAATATTCAAATCGTAGAAGTGTTAGTTAGAAGTAGGACGATTGAACACCTGCGTATTTTTAAAAGTCTCGTTCTGCGTAAATTTTGCAGATAACAAATGGTTACAGAGAATGTTGGAGAAACCGTCGCTTAATATTCATGAGAAATGCTAATAAGGTGGGTTATTTCACAGTCCACGTGGCTTGAAAATAACCGATACTAAAGAATATCGATTAGTACCACTCAGAACAGGGTAGATAGAGACGGATAATATGGCAAGACAGAGACACATATAGTAAAGGCGTGATTTGAGCAACGTCACTGGGTTGCGATTGGTTGAAAATAAGAGGCAAACATGAGAGGTAAAATAACATTTCTGTATAAAATTAATTAGTTATTCTCAGACGTTGTAAGCCGCGTCGAAATTTCTGAGATTTTAAACTTGGACGTGCAAATTTTGTAGAAGCTGTGCCGAGCGATCGAAAAGGAACATAGAATGACGAAATTCTAGAAACGTCCGTTTTGGGGACAAAAGCGACGTATAGGCTAGCGATTATATATACCCGTGTTAATATGAGTTTAGCTCTCTTAGTTTTTCGATTTTGATTAAATAATTTAAACAGTTTGCTCGTATATTTTGGTGATTATTTAATACTTTAAAACAGTTTGCTCTTTACGTACTACGATGAAAGTAATTTAGTGCACTTAGAAAAGAAGATGCAAGGTAATAAAGTCTAGTATCACTGTACAAATTATTCAAACTTGCAACGACAAATGAATACACAAAAGTAGGTAGTTTTGGCGTATAGCGTGAAAGAAGTATGAATTTCTTTGCTATTTTTCGGGGGTGTTAATAATTAAATGATTTGTAAACGTGACTAGATCCACAAAACAAGATACAGATATACACAGATGAGTTCCGGAAAAGCCCTGAAACTACTTTAGATGAATGGTGGGTAGAAAATTTTAAAGACGACCAGTAATCCTTGGACCTAAACATAACCCAGTTGGAATGGTGTGATTAACAGAGGACGATGTACATTGGAGCCACGAGTGCATTAACCTTCAGGTAACTTATGCTTTGTTGTTCGATTTTGATGTTTTGGTGTGTGTTGAATAACTTTAAATTTATTTACTTAAAATGGACAGTAGTGAATTTGTACTAACAACAAATTTTTAATTTTAAGGTGAAATTTTCTTGTTTAAGTAGAAAGGAGTATTTAGTATTTATGTTCTTGATGAAAATTTGGCTATGTCTTTGAGCTCAATTAGACGAACCTGGTTAATTAACGTAAAGGGTGGGAGATGCTCTTTGTACTCAGACTCAGGTCTGCATATATTGTTATATTAATTAGTAGGCATCCTACAAGGACTTTAATTCTGGATGCACATTAAAATGATAATAAATTTATTCTTGAAGTTTTCTGATACTGAAATTTATGCTGAAATTTAATTTTGAAATTTTAATGTATTATGAATATTGATGTAAATAGAGTTAACGTTGATGTTTGTGGTAGGAATGTATTTGTTTTTTTTAATGAGGATGAAAGTTTTAACTAGGTGAGCAGCCGAGGCGGAAAAGTGTAAAGAGGCGATTAACAGAAGAAAGTCAACGGACCAGTTAATTTAAAAGGTTTCACAGCATTCTTGACAAACAATCTGTGGGGCTCGATTTGAAAACCTTAGTTTAAGATTAATGGGAGGCTTTTTGTACATTTCACAGCAATATATATATATATATATATATATATATATATCTATATATATATATATAATAGCTCAAGGGTATTTAAGAATGTCTGGATACCCTCGGATAGAGTTCGAGATTGATTTGTTAGTAGTATGTTCCTACCAAGACTTGCAATTGGAGTTAATATACAAAAATAACCCGATGTACTTTGTACAGAATCAGTATTTAATTTAGGTACGAGCACATGAACATATTTCATAATAAGGCATATAGATAGTTATAGCATGACTACAAGCATATTAACATATTAGTTACGATTATTCTTTACGCAGATACACATACAATTGTAAGCATAATAATTGAGTAGGAATAGTTATGGCATGACAGTTACAAATAAAGTCACAAATAATTACTTACATTTCTCTTAGGCTTGGACTGGGAATACTAGCCACACACCCCAAAGACTTGCTCTATTGAAAACCGATGTACGTTCTCCCTGATTTTGAGCGCTCTTACTTTTATTAATTCGCGCTTCCCGCTGATTAATGTGTAATCTCTTGGTTTAATTAAATGTTATTTTCCAATAATTAGTATTTGTTCATTTCCTGTGTGTGGTTCTATGTTTCATGCTGATTACTAATTTGGTTTCCCTAGCGGGTGTGGACTTCCCGTGACTTGTAATTTTCTCGCTTTATAATTAATAATTAATTCTAATCATTTTTGATGATTGTGAAACTGAATAATAATACACGTAACATCATATATATATCAAATTCTCAATACTTTCTAATTGAATTGATATCAGAAATGTCTGTAGATTGTTTCTTAATTTTTTTTATAAAGCAATGTAAATAGACACATGCAACTAAAATAAAAAATATACACTTTTTTAGGGAGATGTAATTACCCCGAATACCCCGCCACCTGAGAGCCTTGGTCTAAACATTTCTCTGGCCCAAAAAAGTCTATTGTTTAGCATATTCTTGAAAACAAACTCCTACGAAATTTATTTATTTTAAACGTTGCGCCTTATTATATCTATACTGTTTATCGTAAATTATTTTGCTTTATTTACTGGTAGTTCATGTTTAGAGTAGGAGTTTTCAGCTAAAGTACAATTTGTATGTTTTATTAAAAACTCCGCGAATTTAAATGACGGTTCGATAGTATGTGAGAACCTTTAATACGCTTTAATACGACGTAGAATAGTTACAAAATCTCTTTCAAATAAAGAAAACAGTATTGAATCTTCAAGTTATTTCTAATATGTGCAGAATAAGCACATAATCAACCTGCAATGGATGTTCGTTAGTATATGGGAACATATAAACGTTTAATGCACTATCCCAACCGTTTGCTAATGTATGACTACATAATGTAGTGATCCGAACTATTTCTCTAAGTCAATTCTCATTGGTTGATAATTAATGCAAATATTATAGTGCATGTTTCGATATTCGGAGTATTTTGAACACCACATTAACCACTTCCAGGTTTCAGAATGCACTCAGTGATGTCAGAATTTACCCGCTGTAGGGGATCGATATTTGTTTACAGGCTTTTAAGTGGGACTTTTGCTTCAGATTTTAAACATGGAAAGTCCAAAAGCTTCACTGCGGTTTTATTCAAGGTAGTGTTTTAATTATATGCTATTTTTAAGTTATCTAATTGCATTAAAGCTTAAGAAAACATTATTTCTTTATGTTTTAAGATAGTAAATGAACTAATGATCTAGAAGTTATGCAGATTTTTGTTTGTAAATTTAATGCCATGATGTGTATAGTTTTAAAAGCACGTTTTAGTCCGATGCAAACATAATGAATAATTCTTAACTTTTGCTTACTAGATTGAATATATTTTGTTAACATGCATTTTTATAAAGATTTAGCGCCTGAATTTGGGCTTGTATTGTGTCTGTAGAACTTTGGTATGTATTTGTTACAAGAATACTTTATAATTTGTTTTCAATGTTTTAATGATTTTTATGATTATGCAAATGTTTATTTCAGTTTTAGATAAGTGTTTATAAATGCATAATTCATTTCTCGCTTGTAATATCTAACCATTACGTTAGTTTGAAGGATCTGAAGTGTATTATAACCTGCAATTCTATCAGTAACTAATATTAAGATTTATTATTTTGTTATGATGTGATTATAGCAAACCTCTGCTATGACCCCGTATTAACGCCTTTGCATTATGACTATGTAGGAGTTGGTCGATTGAATTTGTGCCCTTTGTTTGGTACTATCATAGCATATGTTCAAGTTTTAACTTCATGTTTGTTTATAAATATTTGATTTTGTCAATGTATTGTAACAATTTTATTTTCAATAATAATTATTTGCATATAATTTCAAAAATAATGCGCTAAGCGTGTATCGTTCCTTAGTAATCTAATTATATTCAGATACCTGTGTCGCATAAAGCTATTTGCAAGCCATCTCTGTTTGATTGTTTCGTGTCCCCGCCCCTAACGGCGCGACCGCTCGGCCCTGGTTACGAAATAGTCGGCATCGGTCGATAGCTTTGTCAACAAATACTCCTGGCTAGAGGCCGGCAATCTTCGAATCCATTATCAATGGTGAAGATATCTTCGAATAACGGTTGGTAAAGTATATATTATACAAACTTATGTAATTTGAGGTAATTTATTTAACGCGACAATTTAGAAGACAACTTAGAATACAATTTAGAATACAACTTAGGATGGGACAAATTAGAATTCAACCTTGAGAACACGACTACTATAAAATATAAAAACAAGATGTGATTCGACACGTGGAACGCAATAAATATAACTCGACAAGAATAATTGATTTAAACTTTGCCTAACAAGAAATTTGTCTAGGAAGGAATTATAGATGTTAATTTAGATGGAGTCGTTTCAAATTGCAAACGCTGTAATCTTTGCTTGAAGAACGGGGATCCCGTCTTGCCTTGTTGTGAGGCGAATATTGCAGTTTTGGTTCGTAATTTATAAAATTTTTTTCATGTGTTTCAAAACTTAGAACACATTAACTTGCTATTATGTTTAGTACACGTAAATTGTAAAAGTTTCAACTGATTGTTGAGCTAGTTTTACAAGCTGTAAAACGAAATTTTGTTGAATTAGCGTTCTAAAAAAACTTTGTTCCATATGAACCGTCGATAAGTTCAACAGGTGTTTTCGACGTCATATTTTTCATTTGTACAGCTGACAGATGTTGCCTTAAAAGCAAATGCTTTGAGCAGCTGTAATGCAATTTAAATAAACATGCCTATTTTTTGATCAGCTTTATCTACACTTAAATTATTATACGTAATTTTGAAGCTCAAATTTTGATATTGTTAGGAGTTAATAATTTGTTATCTACCTGAAAAGATCTGCCCAGGTTAGAATTTAAATTACTGTGTTATGCTTGCCAACCATTATTTCTTTAATTTGTACAACAAGTTCATGTTTAAAGTAAAGTTACTTGATTAATAATAATGAAAGACAAAAGGAAAGTTAAAAATTTAATCTTGATGTAGTTTGATGAAATTTTTTTGTTACAAGTTACAATATTTTAAAAAGTTTTTTAGTAAACAATTAATTCAAAATTGAAGACTTTTTATTTTGATCAAGTGCGATCAAATCTAATTACATAAAGCTAAAACCTTTCTGAGTAATAAATTGATGCCAATATTATATTGGAAATATTTTTTTATTATTTCTTTATATATTTTTGTAGGACACAAATGGTGTTCCACTTTTTTATTTATTTAACCATTACAATTTCTTACAGGAGCTGCGTCTTATTTTGTTAAGACAGGTTTTTGTTAACGAAGGCGATCATTTTTTCTTTGGGTCTCCACGTCCGCCCTTAGAACTGTGCTTTGCAATTATCGTAATTATCTCAGAACATGGTGGCGCCTATTTGATTTAGCTTAACTTTGGTTTGCAAACAGATTTCGACTCCCCACTTTTCATTGCTTTACCCAAGAATAGACCCTAGCTTTGTCGGAAGATTTTTGGAAAATAAGTAACACTGACGCCACGCCCATAAAACAAAAAAACAACCTACCTACGTAAAAAATACGTTTCACTGGCGTTCACAACGTGGTCCTTTCAGTAAGAACAAAATTACGTTACAGTATTTGTAGTATTGTTTATGCAACGATAGAATGTAGGTTATCTATTGTAAACCATATTGTCAAACGGGCTGGAAACTGTTAATGGTATGTACGATAAACGTGTATGTTCGAGCCTTTGTTGAATTTACTAACATTTTATGGCAGTGCGGGTAGAACATTGGTAGTCAAGGTTCTTATCTTCCCGGTGTTCTTCCGTTTCAACTCTAGGGCAGATAGTAATGGCTCAGCCGTCTCTGTTACCCTCTAGAAAGATTAGCTAGACTACACCCATTTCTTTAATCTCATATGCAAAATGTCAGAGTAATAATTGACATCCCGTAAGATTAAAAGTGCACAGGGTGCTTGTTCGCCGCCCCGTCCTTGGGGAAGTGTATTTATGCAGTTGGAAACGCAAGATGGTCGAGGTTTTATATGCCTATACTCTTTCCTAAGCGCAACCCAGGAGTCTGGCACTGTTTGCTCTTGTAATTCATGTTTAATTGATGGTAGCTAAATCTTGAGGTTATCATGTAATAATTAACTAAGATAAGATAAGTTTATTCACTCTCTCAATTACATTAGAGTATGTCAGTATAATTAAATATAATAGCTAACTAGCATAAACAATTTTTTTATATGATATAGTTCCCTAGTGGTATTTATTTATTTATTAATACATTTTTGAAATTATATTGTAGGTACATAAAAATAATTTGTATTATAATGTATTTTAAAAGTTTAAAAAACAGAATAATGTTAAGTATTTGTTAGGTTAACAAGTAAACTATTGAAAACAATCATAAATCTGCGTTGAATTTTATTACAGATTTGTTAGATTAGCACTTAGGTAATCGTCTATACTATAGTAACATTCTTGTAGAAGGTAAGTATTTATTTTAGTTTTAAATTTTTTATAATTAAAAGTTTTAATATTGATAGGAAGTTTATTATATTAAGCAATATTAATTTTATTTGTTGCTGAGCATTTTGTCCTCGAATAAGACGGAGCGATTAATTTGGCTGATCTTGTATCATGAGTGTGAATATCAGAGTGGACAATGTATTTTTTATATTCCTGTGAATTTCTAACAGTACGACGTAAATGTATACTGAAGGTAGGGACATTACTTTTAAATCAATGAACAATTGTTTGCATGAAGTTCTAGGTGTGACTTCGCTTAGTACTCGTATAGCTTTCTTTTGAAGGCGGAATAATTTGCCCATGCAGGCTACTTGACCCCAAAGAAGAATTCCGTAAGTTAATATAGAATGAAACAGAGAGTGATACGTTACTAATGACGTTGGATGGGATAGAGTTTGTTTTAATTGTCTTAAAATAAATATAGTTTTCGACAGCTTAGTAAATGTGTTAATAACATGTGGTTTCCATTTTAAAGCATCATCCAGTGTGATTCCCAAGTTTTACTGTAGCACCAGAATTTACGATTTTATTGCTTGAGAAAACTATAGTTTGTGTCTTTCCTGAATTTAATTTCAGCTTATTCTTATCAAACCATTTTCCAATATTCTTTTAACTTTTGAAGGTTTTTTTTAAATGGTCGTTGTTTAGACCACTAACTAAGACTGTTGTGTCATCTGCATTTAGTACACTAGCATAATCCTCTAAGTATTTAGGTAAGTCGTTAATAAAGATCGTAAATAATAGAGGACCTAATACAGACCCTTGTGGCACCCCAATTGTTATCGGAAGTAATTTGAGTCTTGTTTATTAATAGTGACATATTGCATCCTATTTGATAAGTAGGATTTCATTAATTTCCCAGCATGTCCACGTATACCTTCTTTATGTAGTTTTCCAGAAGTATACTATGAACTACACAATCAAATGCCTTCGAAAAGTCGCACAACAACGCAGCTGTTAAACTGTTGTTGTCGATGCCTTTAGTGATGGTTTCTACTACAGAAACAACTGCAGTTATGGTAAGAAATTTTTCCTAAAACCATGTTGGTTGTTCACAATTGCCTTGGTTTGTGCTAAGAAATCCGAGATGCGGTTCTTTAAAATAATTTCTATAATTTTCCTTATAATTGGAATAATGGCCACGGGCCTATAACTTTCAACACAACGTTTATTCCAACTTTTATAAATGGGAATGATTTTGATATTTTCAATACCTCTGAAAGTGGCCCTCTTCAAAGCATTTATTTATAAGGATTGTTAGTAACGGAGCTGTTATGTCTATAGTATTTTAATGATTCTAGCATTTATACCATAGAAATCAGTACAGGGTGAATTTTTATACAATTTACACTATATTGTATATCATTTTCATTTACAGGTTCTAGGTAAAATGTTAAATTTCAATTTTAGGTTTGTTAAAACTTGATTGATTTTAATTCTTTTGGACTCATTGATCTTGAAATGGTTTTTATAATTTTAAGTGGTATCTCAAGAAATATGTATTAAATATCAGACTTGTTAAATTATTGGGAGACTTTGTTTTAGAACGTGTCTCTCGTTTTTGATTAATAATATTCCAGGCAGTGCGGATTTGTTAGTCGAGCCTGTCAAAAGAACATCATTGTGTAGTGTTTTTGCTTTGATTATGGAATTTTATATAGTAATTTATAGTTATTATAAAAATGTTCGTGGTCATTGACCACCCTACAGATTGTTTGCAATGCTGACAACTGGTGTCGCATATTACGTAATTTGTTGTTAAACCAATTGGATTGACTTTTACGTGCGTTATTTACAATTTTAGTTGAAGCTAAAACTCCTTCTTTATAGGTATTTACTAAGTAAATCGCCAGATTTTCAGATGATGTCCGATTATCAAAGAATATATCCCAGTTTATATTATTTAAATACCTCTTAAATTAAAAAGACCTTGATCAGTTAAGACACGTAACCTTTCTCGTTCTTTATTAATTGTATGTTTGGGAAATACACTAACCTGAATCGTCTGTCCACAATGATCAGACAAGTGTGGTTCCACCACTTGCACGAGATAACGATCCTTACAGATGTTCGTCACTTTATTGTCAATGCAGGACTTTGAATTCTTTGTGATCCTGGTATCTTCAGTAATAGTGTGCACAAAGCCGTAATTAGAAAATATACCAAGTAAATTAATTAAGGTATTTGATGGGGCGTTAAAATTTATATTAAAATCTCCGACCATAATAATGGCTTTATATTTGCTAACTAGGTAGTTAAACAATTCGTCTAACGCTTCCATAAAGTAGTGTACATTTCCAGATGCACTAGGTCTATAAATAGTGATAATAGCTATATTTTCCTTTTTTAAGTGAATTCCACAAAACTCGGCGTGCAATTCACTTGTAAATGATTCTAACTCAATCACCTCATAAACTAAACTATTGTTTATATAGATTGCAGTGCCTCCACTACGCGCAGTCGATCTGCAGTAGCCGGAGGCCAAACAATATTTCGAAAATATGCAGCACTCTAGTTGATATTTTTCCAGCCAATGCTCTGACAGACACACTATGTCATATTTTTATCACTAATGAAGTACGATAAATTGTCCACTTTATTAGCTAAACCCTGAATGTTAAATGAAATAGTTTTATTGAACTTTCAAATGAATTTATATTGTTAAAATTTTGGTAATTTAGTGATCTTAAGCTGACTGAACTCGCGTCGTTCTTCTTCGAAAAACCTATTCACCTTGACTCCAGACGGCCATGTTTCAGGATCTAACGCTTTTTAAATTATTAGCTTGAACAGTTACCTTAAACAACGAGTACGATCCGGGTACAAGGAGTTCATTTTTCTACCTTTACTTCTGGAAATCCTTCTTTCATATATTCTGTAACATTTTCCACTGTTGTTTGTGGTTCTAATTTAAAACATGCTGCTTTTAAACTAGCACCGATTTCACTTGGTTTATTCCCAACTATCGTTTTTGATCTTCTAGTCGTGGGGCCAACCTGTTGGAATTTGTTTGCATTACCTCTACCATCACCGTCTATGTAGATGATTTTATGGAGATCAATTTTTTGCTGTGCCTGGGCTACTGCTTGTGACACTTTGTCGGCACTTATTGCCGTTGTCTGCGATTTGTATTTAAATTTATCAGCCTCTATTGAATTTGCAGCATTGTTTTGTCTTGCTTGATCAACAACTTGATATTTGTTATTTATTAAGTTACTAGCCATATCTGTCTTATCTATTGATGCAGTATTGTTAGTATTATTATTATGAATAAAGACTGGTTTCTGTGAATGAGTTTTAGACGTACTTGCAACTGCGCTGTATGATTTATGATGCTCGTTAAGATCCGTATTAGAAACCGAATAAGCAACTTTCCCTCAATATATTTGAGTTTTTGGTAAGGGTTACCTCATTTTAAGGGCTGCTATTGCAGTATTTTGATGTTATATAATTTCGTCTTTGTTTTAATAATTTCCTTAAGGTATGCGATTTCCATTAGCAATACCTCGATTGCCATTGGCTGTATTAACGGAGTAGTGAGACTATCCATTACTTTCTTAGAAGACAACCCGATGTGTCGATTTTGTTTGAACTTTACAGCACTTAATATTCTTAAAAAAGGAAAAATTTCAAAAAATTCAGTACTTCTTTTATACCCCCTTAACCAATTTCTAGAGAAAAAACATTCAAAAATTATTATTTTCTATGTTTGGGCACTAAAAGGTTAAATCTCAAATTATTCAGGATGTTTAAAAAAGATGGTTTCTAAACTAAACAAAGCAATAAATTTCAAACAGTGCTATTAGTTGCTAACAAGTTATATCGACTTCATTAATTCAAGAACCTGTGTATATGATGCAACAATTTTAACCCAATCCTCGTTTGAAGAATTTTAGAGGAATATTCCGATTTTAATGTGGCATTATCCAGCTTTCAATACTTAGTTATCAACACACAAACTACATAGAATTGTTAGAATAGAATAATTTAGGTATTCTCCAGTTACTGAATGGGAAAGTATATATATCTATATATATTGATATGATAACGCCGTACTCGGTGTAATGGACGTTTTTACCTAACTCCACTGGTCTGTGTTTTCTAATCAAATTTAAATCTCACTAATTTTATTATTTTGCCACGGCTAGCCCTCTTTAATCTACACAGAGTGCACAACGTTACGATGATCAATTTTTCTCTTCTCCACCCCTTTATGATTACCTATTTGTTTGAATTTATAAAACGAAGTTAACTAATTTCATATAATGAAAAGAAATATTATTTACAAGTTTTGAAAAATATTAAAATACATCCTTCAATCAATCAATATCATATGTATCATTTACCTCAAAATTTATATGCTTTGAAATCAATCTAAAGTCACCAAAAACTACCTTTTTTTACCAAAGAGACCTGGATCGTTCTGGACCCCTTTATAATATGTTACGTAAGTTTAACGTATGCAATGTTTGTTGATGACTTCGTCACACTTTTATATAAATTGAATAAATTCAGTATTGAAATATAAATAGAAAAAATATCTTAAAACTAATTAGATCTGACCTGTTACAGGTTGTTCGGGTTGTGGATCAACAACCCTTTGTTGTCTTCATTCGTCTTATCATTGCTCGGTGTTAAATATAGGCTGTTCCCACTTACATGTGGGTTGGGTTTTCAACAAATCTTGTAGATATCTTAGCCAATAAGGTCTTTGTATTTCCTGCATTTTGAAGTTGCTTCTGATGTAATATATCGGTTTTCCATGTAATGGTGTTTGCTTGATACCTTATTATTCGCAATCTTGACCATATGTTGTTTTGTTTAGATATCGCCTTTTCCATAATTAAACAAAATAAATGATGTAACTTCAATTATACTTTCGTTTATTTTACGCGTGTTTGAACCGCGTTTTCTTATCAAAAATGTTTATTGTTTCCACGTACTTGCGTAAAGCTTTGTTAGGCTTTATCTCTTATCTTCGTATTTGTTTTATAACTAATTAGAACACTTCTCAACGCGTGTTTAATTACATGCGCTATCATTTCTTTTGAATACGCGTACTTTTACTAAAAGATATTCTCACTTGCATTACTTAAAATTAATAAAGGTCTAAAGTCCTTGATTTTAAAATGATTTTAAACAAATTCTAGTAGATATGAGTAGATAGGCCCCGCATGTAACTTTCATTTGACTTCATACTGGTGTATCGTGAGCTCATTATAGCCCAGTTTTGTTTGTATATGCTTTTTAAATCTTGCATTATTGAAAACAAATTTACAGACCCGTTTACTCCTTACAACCACAATTTATAGCCCGAACAAATTTTTATAGATCCTCAATAAACCATGTTTTAATACTCAAAATTATTAAATTGTCCTGCACATGTAATTTAGTGATCTTAAGCTGACTGAACTCGCGTCGTTCTTCTTCGAAAAAACCTATTCACCTTGACTCCAGACGGCCATGTTTCAGGATCTAACGCTTTTTTTAAATTATTAGCTTGAACAGTTACCTTAAACAACGAGTACGATCCGGGTACAAGGAGTTCATTTTTCTACCTTTACTTCTGGAAATCCTTCTTTCATATATTCTGTAACATTTTCCACTGTTGTTTGTGGTTCTAATTTAAAAACATGCTGCTTTTAAACTAGCACCGATTTCACTTGGTTTATTCCCAACTACCGTTTTTGATCTTCTAGTCGTGGGGCCAACCTGTTGGAATTTGTTTGCATTACCTCTACCATCACCGTCTATGTAGATGATTTTATGGAGATCAATTTTTTTGCTGTGCCTGGGCTACTGCTTGTGACACTTTGTCGGCACTTATTGCCGTTGTCTGCGATTTGTATTTAAATTTATCAGCCTCTATTGAATTTGCAGCATTGTTTTGTCTTGCTTGATCAACAACTTGATATTTGTTATTTATTAAGTTACTAGCCATATCTGTCTTATCTATTGATGCAGTATTGTTAGTATTATTATTATGAATAAAGACTGGTTTCTGTGAATGAGTTTTAGACGTACTTGCAACTGCGCTGTATGATTTATGATGCTCGTTAAGATCCGTATTAGAAACCGAATAAGCAACTTTCCCCTCAATATATTTGAGTTTTTTGGTAAGGGTTACCTCATTTTTAAGGGCTGCTATTGCAGTATTTTGATGTTATATAATTTCGTCTTTGTTTTTAATAATTTCCTTAAGGTATGCGATTTCCATTAGCAATACCTCGATTGCCATTGGCTGTATTAACGGAGTAGTGAGACTATCCATTACTTTCTTAGAAGACAACGTGCCTGATGTGTCGATTTTTGTTTGAACTTTACAGCACTTAATATTGTTTTTACCATATAGCGATGTCGATTTTGACAATTTTACACAAGATTTATGCATTACACTATTACAATTTATACAATACAAACCACTGGATGCTTCCGGACCGCAACGTTTACACGTTTTCGACAGAGCCGTAGTTAACACGTCCGACTCATTCTGCGCCATATTCATAACCAAGAATTAACTATTAAATAAATGAAATAATGATCTCTACCCAAATGTAATATTTATTAATGAATGTAAACCTACACGTTGAAGATTATAGGCAACCATACTATCATCCCAAAATACTATTTACATTGTAGTTTTATTTCAAACCTTCCCGTCTTAACGCCATCTCAGTGTATATTTGTGTTAAGTTACGGTCACACAACGTAGGTGTTACTAGCCACAGCCACTATACAACTAGATCACAAAGCCAGGTATTGTCAAGAGAGGGCGTTCGACAACCGACGGGAGGATACATTACAATATGGCTTCTCAGTTTATACTAACAGTAATCGAGTAACTACACAAATTGCATGCAAAAACACGTTTGTTAGTATAGGACCTAATACGAGTTTCCAAATTACTTTTAAGAAGTGCAAAATAAAAATATAAGAAATATGCGTTCGTTAATATACGAGAACATATAAACTATCAAGACACTTAACAAAATACAGAATAATTTGACAAATTGCGCGAGTATGAACCTTTGTTAGTATACGGATTTTCAGCGTACTTTCATGAGATGTGGAATAAGTATATGAAAGCATGTAATTGGTCATATGATAGTATGTGAGAATATATAAACTTTTAAGGCAGTTTTACAAGATGCGGAATAACTACATAATAAACGCATAAGGTCGTTCGCCAGTATGTAAGGATAATCAAGACTACGTTACAGGATGCAAAATAAATACATATATTGCATGCAAAAATCACACAAATGGAGAGTCTTTGGAAATGCATGTTTATACAAATATCCCCAGGCAGCACACCCACGTCTTTTTGACGCGATTTAATGGTACCTTTTGGTCACTGACGTTATATGACCAACTATTGTAGATCATCTTGACGTCAATATTATGCCCAAAATTTAACGTCATTAACATGACGTCAATATGGCGTGACTTTGAACATGTAATTTTTTTAGCAACAGTTTATATTTTTTTTATGCAACACATTAACATTTCTGATCACTTCACTGTTTAATAAATCATTTTAAAACAATATTAGTAATTTTGTTATACAACCAAATTCCTATCGTTATTTCGTCAGCTAGTGACCAACTAATGTAAGTCTCTTTGACGTCAGTTTAATCACTAAAAATATAACGTCATTTATGTGATGTCAATGTGACGTGATTTTACACCTGTAATATCTCAAAAAAATTCTCAAAATCTTTATAATTTTAACCAATTAACATTTTTAATAATTTCACTAATCACTAAACCATTTTAAAGTAAATTATTATATGAACGGAACTATCAATCTCCTTACGATTATTTCGTCAGATAGTCACCAACTAATGTAGCTTTTTTTGACGACAATTTTAATCTCTAAAATAAACTAAATTTATATGACGTCAATATGACGTGATTCGTCAATAAACGTACTAAAATTAAAATCCTACTAATGTAGGCGCGCAAGCGCGGCCACCTTGGTAATGAAATTAAGGTTCTGCGCTGTCGTTTGTGTTCAGATACGGTATTGTAACGCGCTACTACTACCGCGTTTCTTTAATTTAAAACAAGTAATAATAATGGTCTTTATTACTCACTGTTCACAAGTCTAATTAACAGTATATGCCTTATTTATAGATGTTTTCAGTCCACTTAACAATGAAGCACTATTACACTAATGAATTTACAAGCACTAATATCTTCTTAAACTAACTTCTTTACCATAAGTTCATTAACAACACTAACACAACTATTTGTTTATACACTTCTATTTATTTATGTATACTGCAAGTTGCATGCACATTAGACACAGCATATCATTTATGTATATATTCTAAAAACTCAACTACGTTTACTTTACAACGACATAATTTATATTAGACATTCAAGAATAGACTAACTCTTACATTCATAAGCGGCCTTATATATACCCTGCATTAAGATATGACTCATTATCTAGAATTTTGTAGAAGGATTCTCGAATGCTGAAGAATACGCTGTGCCCCGGCGTTTGTATGTTTGACGGGTTGCCTAATAGTGGATCGCAACACTGCCCCCTCTTTAAAACCGTTACGTCTCGTAACTGTAAATCCATCTTGACGCCAATTCGATGACTGGTGACGGTATCGGCAGCTATCTCCTCTGGTGCATCCACCGCGTCGTTGGAAGTAACAGTCAACACTCTTTTCATGGTCTTGGTAGGCAACCGGTTGATAACAACAAACAAGAACCTGGACGTTGGTTCCTGGAAAACTACTTCTAGCATATTTCGGACTA
The DNA here is from genome assembly GCA_036346225.1 of Platerodrilus igneus. NCBI lineage: Eukaryota > Metazoa > Arthropoda > Insecta > Coleoptera > Lycidae > Platerodrilus > Platerodrilus igneus. The sequence goes on along the minus strand of JARFIW010000172.1, from coordinate 77,584 downwards.
TCCTCCAATCCAAGCGATCCAGTCCACAGCCCAGCTTGGGCACCGCTAGTCTCGTTACTCCATTTTCCATCATCTGCGCCTTAAGATTTAGCAAAGCCTCCCATAGATGTCCATAACTAGGTCTTTGCCATGAAGAATTTTTGGTGACCAGATAGTAAACATAACGATTGTTATCTTGAAGAACTAAAGCTTTTCCTACAGTTGGCTGCTGTTGTACTAATTCATCTACACGTCCAAACTTTTTCTTGAAAACAACAGCTATTCCCTTGACATTGCCAAATCTTGAGCTACGCAATGTGCAAGGAATACTCTTCTGGTGCTCTAAACAGATCTTGCTGTTTTTCAACAACAACGCCAAATCTCGCCTTAGCGGAACCACCATATGCTGCCATAAAGCTCTCAAAATCTGCATTTGGCTCATGATTAATAACTTGTCGAACACCATCATCATTATTCGAGTCTTCCTGGTTGTTGCCAGCGTAGGATGTTAAACGGTCAAAGTGTACCACTTTCGGTTTACCACGGGGATCTTCTGATCCGGTACACTACATCATTAATCCTTTTAACACTTCGTACGGCCCTTCCCATTGTCTTTGTAGTTTTGGCGACAATCCACGTTTTCTTTGTGGATTGTACAACCACACTAAATCTCCAGGTTGATAACCACCTTCTTGCGCTCTCGTGTCATATTGTGATTTCATTCGATCACTTGCTGCCTGTATATTCTTTCGGACGTTTTCGTGAATACTATTTGATCTTTCACGAAGCTTACTAACGTAATCTTCACCTGCGATCTCTTCTCCATGTTTAAATCCAAACTGAAGATCACATGGTAGCCGCAATTCACGTCCTAGCATTACGCAAGCAGGCGAGTATCCTGTGCTGTCATGTACCGAAGATCGGTACGCCAGTAGGAACAAATGTAAATATTGGTCCCAGTCTCGTTGATGTTCAGAGACAACTTTGGGCAGGTACTTCCTAACGTCCTGTTCATTCTTTCAACCATTCCATCCGATTGGGGATGAAGTGGCGTGGTTCTAGTCTTCCTGATTCCAAGGTGCTTGCAGACGTTTTGAAACAACGCCGATTCGAAGTTTCGACCTTGATCGGAGTGTAATTCCAACGGAACTCCAAAACGACAAAACAACTCCTGACTAGTACATCTGCCACCGTCTCGGCTTCTTGGTTAGGTATAGCATATGCCTCCGGCCATTTGGTAAAATAATCCATCGCAACCAAGATGTATTTATTTCCTTTCCTGATTCAGGAAACGGACCAGCTATATCAATGGCTACCCTCTCAAAAGGATTCCCGACGTTATACTGTCTCATTGGGGCTTTCCGTTTTGTGACCGGGCCATTTGCAGAGGCACACAATTCACATTTCCGGCACCACTCCTTCACATCTTCTTTGCAGTTCACCCAATAAAATCTTTCTCTCACTCTTTCGAGAGTTCTTTTCACGCCAAAGTGCCCTCCGGAAATACCATCGTGCAAGTGCTGCAACACCTCCGGCACTCTGCTTCTTGGCACTATCACTTGAAGTCTCTCAGTGCCATCTTCAAATTCCAGGCGTCGTTTCAAGATTCTATTTTCCATCATCAAGGAGTCCCACTGTGCCCAGTATGCCTTCAGGCTCCTACTTGAAATACTAATTTCTTCCCAAGCTGGCCGTTGTCCTCTATTTTCCACTCAATAATACGTCCCAATTTGGCGTCATTCTCCTGGTCTTCTCGTATTCTTTCGAGTTGCCAAGTATCATCGGTTACCGTCATTCTATGGATGACACTTATTTTCTCTTCCATCTTGGAGCAATGATTGCAGTCCATCGGACAAGGTCTCCTTGATAGAGCGTCTGCATTCCGATGGCTAGTTCCTACACGATGTTCTGTATCAAAGTCATATTCCTGCAGCCGCTCTATCCACCTTGCCACTTGCCCTTCAGGATTTCGAAACTGCAATAACCATTTCAGTGCAGCATGGTCTGTTCTCAACAGGAATTTACGGCCGTATAAGTACTTATAAAAGTGCTCTACGGATTTGACGACGGCCAACAGCTCCTTCTTGTCACACAATAGTTCCTTTCTGGCCGCGACAAGACCTTGCTGAAATACCCAACAACTTTTTCTTGTCCGTCCTGCACTTGAGAAAGAACGCCTCCTATAGCTGTGTTACTGGCATCGGTATCCAACACAAATTTTCCCTCCATCCGTGGATAACTCAAAATTGGTGCTGTAACTAGTAGCCGTTTCAGTTGTTCAAATGCTCTGTGGCAGTCGTCATTCCAATCATATTCTTGTCCATCTTCGGTTAATTTTGTTAACGGTTTGGCAATGTTCGCAAACCCAAGTATAAAACGTCGGTAATATGTGCACAATCCTAGAAAACTGCGTAGTTGGTGTATATCTGCTGGTGTAGGCCACTCCTGTACCGTTTTTATTTTGTCAGGGTCAGCTCTTATTCCGGTCTCCGAAACGACATGTCCTAGGTATTTCACCTCTTTTCCAAACAGGTGACACTTCTTGGGGCTCAATGTAAGGTTTGCCCCTTAATCTCTGGAATATCTCCTCTAGGTTCTTAAGATGTTCTTCGAAAGACCGACCTAACACTATCACGTCGTCCAGGTACACCAGACATGTCTTCCAGGACAGTCCACGCAGTACCGACTCCATCAATCGTTCAAAAGTAGCAGGAGCATTGCATAATCCAAATGGCATGACCTTGAACTGCCATAATCCAGTTCCAATTGTAAAGGCAGTCTTTTCTTTATCGTTTGGCTCCAAGCCTACCTGCCAGTATCCGCTTTTCAAGTCCAAGGTCGAAAACCATTTAGATCCGGATAGAGTATCTAAGGTGTCATCAATTCTGGGCAAAGGATAGCTGTCTTTCTTTGTCACATTATTAAGCCGCCGGTAGTCTACACAAAACCTTGTCGACCCGTCCTTTTTCTTGACAAGCACTACCGGGGATGCCCATGGACTATTCGAGGCTTCAATCACCCCTGTTCTTCCATATCGGTGATAATTTGCTCAGCTTCCTTACGTTTTGCCAAAGGAAGCCGCCTGGGTGTTGTCTTATCGGTTGCGCATCTCCAGTATTGATCTTGTGTTGCACAACATTCGTCCTTCCTTTCTCACTATCATCCAGTGCAAACACACCTCGATATCGTCCGACCAGTTCTTTTACCTTGCCCAGTTGGTCGCCATTTAATCCTTGACACGAGGGTATCAACATATCCAGCAATTTCTGTGAGCAACCGTTGGTTGGTTTATTTTTCGTGTCGTCCACACAACGTTTAATATGACATACTGGAATGCAACTTCCCACAATCATGCCTTTCTTCAGGGTCACTGTATGGGATTAATGTTCAGCACCCTTACTGGTACCATGTTTCGAGACTTTACCAGCGTTCTTCCAATCAGAAGTCCCTCCTGACCCATTCCCGATTCAGTTGCTTCCATCATGCATACTTGTCCTTCCCGGAGCGTACCATCCGGGTGTCCCATTACTATCATTTCCGCCTTCTCGGGTATTTTACATCGCAAATCATTCGTACTTGCATCGTCTGGTTACTCCTACCTTGAAATGGAATCTCATCATCATCTATCCGAAGCACATTTTCTTTCATGTTTACATGAAACCCATATTCTCTCATGAGATCCATTCCCAAGATCACTTCTTCTGTAATTTCAGCTACCAACACTCGATGATTAATTAATTTGTCCCCAATTGTCAACATAACGGCAGTCTCTCCGTGAGTACCAATCTTCTCACCACTTGCCGTTCGGAGACACACCGATACAGGTAGCACTTTTCCACGACCAACCAAATCTGGTCTCACAATAGTTCTTGTCGCTCCTGTATCCACAAGTAATCGGACAACCCTACCATTAATTCTACCATCGATATAAATGCTGTCCAGACTTTCCACCGACGATGCAGCACGGATGATAATCTCCGGGCACTACGCTGTGCTGTCGAAGTTCGCCCCTTACATGGACCAGCTTTGGCACAACCGGTTGTTTCTTTGGTTGAGTACAGCGTCTCTGCATATGGCCAACTTCACCGCAGCTCCAGCATCGTAGACGCCATCTCCGCGGTCGTTGTCTTTTCAGCCTTTCCGCCTTTCGCTTTTCAAACACACGATTGACTATTTCATCTATGCTGTTCTGAGCTTGACCAGGTTCCTCTAAGGCAGACCGAACTTTGTGACCCATCCTGTGTGATGTCTGCTTAGCTGCTTCAAATTCAAGCGCATGGGCCAGTGCGTCATCCAACATTTTTGGACGTGCTAGTCTTAGCGCTTGCTGTATTTCGCCATCCTTAACGCCATCCACAAATGTTTGGACAGCAAGTTGTTCGAGGAAGCTATCTGGTGCCGTCGGATATGCCAATCTAACTAACCTGGCAATGTCAGCTTCGAATTCTTGCAGGCTTTCACTTGTCTTTTGCGAGCGGTTCTTAACTTGTGCGTGGTAAACCTGTTGAAGGTGAGCATCTCCATATCTCATCTCAAGCTTTGATGTTAAGAGGCCGTAATCATTCTGCTGGTGATCGGGAATCGTTTGTAAGATGTTAAGAGCCTCCCCCCGTAAGGCCACTATTAAGGAGATGGCCTTCTCTTTGTTGCACCAACCGTTGGCTATTGCAGCAGCTTCAAATTGTTTTAAATATGTGGGCCAAGGTGTTTTACCATCGAACGTAGGTGGTTTTACTTTAAATTTAGACGGAATTGACTCGCTTCTTTCCATGGTTCTTATTTCTGGAATGTTCTGATTAACAACATGGCTTGGTAATTCAAGTGGTCGCGTTGTTAGTGAAATCATTTGTTCTTGAAGCCTCATCACATCTTCTTCCATTTTTACCAATTTATTATACAACTTTTGCTCAACTGTTTTACCTGTTCAGTGAAATCTTCTTTCAATGCAATGGAACTTTCCATTAATCTTTGTTCTAACGTGGCTGTACTTTCATTCAACTTTTCTTTTAGTGTCACTTCCAGTTTAGCCGACCTTTCCTCCATTTTCTCAGCATTTTCACTAAACTTTTCCTCTAATTTCGTAGTATTTTCGCTTAACTTTTCCTCCATACCGGATTTAAAATCCTTAAGGAAATTCATTAAAGTCTCTGCCTCCATCTTACTTTGGTTTCTTGTAACAGGCATATACAAACTACTTAAATGTCTTTAGACTTAATTAATCACCCAACACAGCCTGACACCAGTGTAACGCGCTACTACTACCGCGTTTCTTTAATTTAAAACAAGTAATAATAATGGTCTTTATTACTCACTGTTCACAAGTCTAATTAACAGTATATGCCTTATTTATAGATGTTTTCAGTCCACTTAACAATGAAGCACTATTACACTAATGAATTTACAAGCACTAATATCTTCTTAAACTAACTTCTTTACCATAAGTTTATTAACAACACTAACACAACTATTTGTTTATACACTTCTATTTATTTATGTATACTGCAAGTTGCATGCACATTAGACACAGCATATCATTTATGTATATATTCTAAAAACTCAACTACGTTTACTTTACAACGATATAATTTATATTAGACATTCAAGAATAGACTAACTCTTACATTCATAAGCGGCCTTATATATACCCTGCATTAAGATATGACTCATTATCTAGAATTTTGTAGAAAGATTCTCGAATGCTGAAGAATACGCTGTGCCCCGGGCGTTTGTATGTTTGACGGGTTGCCTAATAGTGGATCGCAACAGTATTTATCCGCCATTGCTCCATTGTGTGATGTTAATAAGTGTTTACTAAATTTTAGGCATTGTTCTATGGTTTTAGAGTATTGCTCTTCAACATCAAATTGTAGTGTAGTGTAAATGTATTAATTTATTAATATAATACATTTCTATTCGTGCAGGTACGCTATTGTTTACGCTTAAAATTAGTATTCTACTTCTAATCTATTTCAGAGATAAAACAGGTAATTTTGGATGAAGCTTCTGGCGTGCCAGACTATACATATCTTATTCTAATATATTAATATGGCGTTTGTGGGAGTACAGTTTAAGGAAGAAAACGAAGATGGTATTGCATTGGTTTTCAAAGGGTGGATAACACCCAGAAAAGAGCACGTATTTTAGCCCCCATATAAAAATCAGGAGCTATATCAGAAAGCATTGAAAAATCTTCAAGAAGTGCCTGATGATGAAAAATTGACACTGTACAATATACAAAGGATATTTTTTGAAGTAGGTGAGTACTGAAATAAAAGTTGATTTATGGCGAGGATAGGTTGTGTGATGCTCATTTATTAGTTTTGATCTATTAAGTATTGCAGTATCTACATTCGTGGTAATATGATTTTCAAAAAGATTATATGTTATGGTTAACTTAACGTTACAATCACTCTAAGTTGGTTTACAGTTTTATACAGACATCCACTGGTTAGATTGATCGACAAATTGCAAAAATATTTCTTAGAATTTCTAGCATAAGTGTAAATGCCAAAAATGCTCAAGTTAATAATTGTAAATTGTATATCTGAGATGAATACAAGGTTATATCATAATTTTACAGGGGTGTTTTTTAAAATGACTTAAAGGTAGCTAAGATTTGTATATATATTTTAACCAATGAAGCTTTTTGTGCTTTAACTGCATTACAATTAATTTCAATTTGTGTGCAATGATGGTTACGTTATATATGCCCTATTCACGTTAAATATGGGATGACGTCATAATTCAAATAAATGCTGCGTTGTCCTGGTTAAGTTATTTTATTTGTATTTCCCGATCAGAGTCACCATTTCTTGTGCGCGCAAATCCAAATTTTAGGCATTCTAAATGTTAAATACTCGAAACTTGCAATGTATAAAGTGTTTTAGTTCTGAAAAAACTGTTTTATTTAACAAATATAAAGCATAAACGATTTACTACAAAACTAAACAATGACAATAAAATGAGAAATGTCAAAGTAATAGAAGTAAAAAATGTTGTAACACCGAAGAGAACTGCAAACTGCTACACACTAAATCCTAATGTCATTAAACTTACGTTCATAGTTACGTTCACATTTTACAATCGCTAGCACTTTATTACTGTTTATGACGCCATCCCATATTTAACGTGAATAGGGTATAAACATAACTGTATTTCATTAATTGTAAATCTTATACCTTATTTCTTACCTAACCATAGAAGGGAGCTTCTGTCATAGATATGCACATGTTCACTTTGGCACAATTCAAAATATTTATTAATATTCTTGCTAGTGTTGTTCTATATTTCAATTCTACTCGTTAACTTTACACAAGTAGAAAGTTTAACTAATAAGTATGCTAATAATTGTTTTTGTTATTTAGATGATTTACAAAAGGGTTTACAAAAATAAAACAGGCTGAAGAAACATCTAACTTAGAATCTGATGAGGGAAATATAGACACAAAACGTCGTTGCAAGAAACCTAGATTGTTTATTGAAAGTGATAGTAATACTGAAGAGATTTGTGTAAAATGTATTGCTCAAATGGTTATTGTAGAATATGGTATAAATAGTTTTTTACTTTTATTTCTGATCATTTTGATGTGTTGATTTAAATTGTTGATGTACTTATATTGTAAATTACAATAGACATAACTTATTCCTGTTGTTTTAAATTATTCGTTACAAAATTCTGCAAATGTGTCGAGTGTTGCATGTATAATTAGTAACATGAAGATTTTTATAACAGGATTTTTTTTGTATTTGGATTTGCAGTAAACGCGTCATGTTGTGCCTTTTAATTGATGTCTTTCGGTTGCATTGTGAGGTCTTATATGTACTTATAATTATGGTCATAGACCTAATATAATTAATAAGAACCATTAATAAATTAAGTAGTAGCAAATGGAATGTTGAACACAGAAATCTAAGATTCTTTAATTTTCTGTCTGCATTTTATTTTTACCATGGAATTCAATTAATGATAATGATAATATGTATAGTGTGTAGACATAATATGTGTATCTATAAGAGCTTACAATGCAACCAAATAATGTCATTTATCCAGTACATGTAACACAATTTTAACGTCATATTGTAGGATATCTTGTAAATACTACCTGAAAGTTTGTTGTGATTTATTATATGATCTCTTTTTCTTCATTGGGAATAAAACCACACAGTGTTGTTAAAATAGTCTTTAATGACGTTTCCATTCATCCCTTACAATCGTTTTTGAATTATTTTGAAAACGATTCTATGGTATAAGGTGAAACGTCAATAGAGACTTTTAACAACACTTGAGTGGTTTTATTCCTAACAAACAGAAAGACGATCAATTGGAAGTCTTTTTCACGTCATTATCAGTGTCATATCGACGTCATTTTAAAATGTTTTATTGACGTCATTGACTGATGTCATAATGAGGTCATTATTAGTTGTCATATTGACGTAATTTTAGGATACCTTATTGACGTCATTGACTGATGTCATAATAACGTCATTATAAGTCGTTATATTGACGTCATTTTTTGACGTCATTTTATGACGTCATAATGACGTTATTGAATGACGTCGTTTTAGGTGTGACATTAGGAAGTCATTTTCACGTCATTACAACTTCAAATTATCCGTCATTATGACCAAAGTACTGACCTGATTGTGACGTCAAAAAGACGTGAGTGTGCTGTCTGGGGCACAGATCAACTTCTACTTTTGCAACGAACTTGGTTATGTGTACATAAAAGCATTTTTTAATGCCACATATATTCTGCTAATAATACAACAAATTCTACAGTTCACTTTCTGATTCAGAATTAGTTATCGATCTCTTTACATGAGCTTGTTGGAGGAACTCGGTACAAAAGGTTGAATGCACAATTATTTAAGCTCTCTTAATTTCAAATACATTTCTTCCGTAATTATGTGGATATTAATTTATGTTTTCATGAACGATTTTAACTTCAACAGTATATAAACCGCTATCTATGTCGCAACCATTTTATGAAATGTTGTGTTGTCTATAGAATTGAATGGTTTATTATTTAGGGCATTGTTTTTAGGGAAAATGGAAGAATTTGGGATTACAAATTCGGCAATAAACTGTCTGTAATACTTTTACAATTATACCATTTGCAATAGTTAATGAGTTTAAGATTTCAAAAATAAATATAATTATTTTTAAAAACTAAGCTTTATTTGTAGTTAATTTAAGTTGTTCGTATCTTTATTGTAAGAAAGCAATACAAAACTTTACGTAATAATAAATAAATATAATACTAAGTGGTAGTACAATAATAAAGAACACACAAATTAAATAAAATTATCGTTACCTAAATCTTCAATTACACTGCATTGGGAAACAAAACAAAATCTATATTAATTTTAAAAATATCTATAAATAAAATAACTTATATATAATATGAACCGCAAGTGCATGACCACAACAAACACTTAACTATTGTCATTCAGTAAGCAAAAAGAAATCGAATCGTATCTATGCAATGAAGGTATGACCTACCTGACTTTTAAAGAGTTTCTAAGTCCAAGACATGCATTTTTGTTCACAATCCTTCGAGTAGTTCAAATTATTCAGTATTGTTAAAATTGGTCCAACTTTAATCAAGTTATTATGTCGAAAGGCAACAATTTCAGGATGCTTTGAATTAGTTTTACGTGTTAAAATTTGAAACTTGAATAGTAGTGAATAAATGTACTTCTACGGCTTTTTGTAAAAGGTATCGATGTTTTATTGTAATCTTCATATCCTTCTCGTGCAACCATCACAAGCACAAAATACTGTTTTTATCCTGATGACGCTGTCTATGTTGTCCTAGCAATCAAAACAACCACTGACAACTTAATATAATCTTGAGTCTATAATAAATTTTTAAAATTGTTTAAACAAGAGATGTCAAATATTGTTGGAAAACTACGTACAAATAGCATCTGCTAAAATTTACGCAATGATATAAACATTAAAAAATGATTCACTTAATTATTAATATTTTTTAGTAAGTTAAAAAAGATATTCCTGATTTTTCTTCTATGAATTTTATTTCCAAAATGGAGAATCAGTTGACTTCAACTCCTTCTAATACTGACCGTTAATAATAAAAGTCCATCATTCACTGTTGCTCTAAGCTATTCTATTACACAATCTAAACTATAACAATATTTTTATATTTTGCTTACGTCGAAATTTCTATACGAAGGCAATGGCTTTTTGTAACTCATTTCAAAGTATTTTATTCACCGGTAGCTAAAATTCCAAAAACTAGCTTTGAAATGATGACAATTGTATTGCTTTGGACTACATTTTACAGTGTCTAGTTATTCGCTTAACTTTTCAGTTTTGGCACATGTTGAACACATATTTTTAGATATCGACACAAGCTAAGTATTTGATTTAGGAATAGTTTCCGGGACTGTTTTTAGAATTCTTAATATGCGAATTAATATGTATTTTTAATATATATTTTTGAGAAGCAGTATAATCACATAAATTGCATGCAAATGGACGATTATTAGTATGAGACATAATATGAATTTTCAAACAATTTTTATTAGACGTAGCATAATTACATAAATTGCAAGCAAATGGACGATCATAGGTATGGGACCACATATGATATTTGAAACTATATTTTCGAGATGTACCATAATTACATAAATTGCATGCATATCGATAATCCTTAGTATGGGACATAATATGAATTTTCAAATCATAACTACGAGATGTAGCATAATTACATAAATTGCATGCAAATGGACGCTCATTAGTATGAGACCGCATATGAATTTTCAAATCATATCTTCGAAATGTCGCATAATTACAGAAAATGCATGCATATGGACGATCCTTGGTATGGGATCGTATATGACTTTTCAAACAATCTTCGTGAGATGTAGCATAATTACATAAATTGCATGCAAATGGACGCTCATTAGTATGAGACCGCATATGAATTTTCAATTCATATCTACGAAATGTAGCATAATTACATAAAATGCATGCATTAAGACGATCATTGGTATGGGACCGTATATGTCTTTTTAAATTATATTTATAAGATGTAGCAAAATTACATAAATTGCAGGCAAATAGACGATCATTGGTATGGTACATAATATGAATTTTCAAACTATATTTTCGAGATGTAGCAAAATTACATAAATTGCATGCAAATGCGCGATCATTAGTATGCGACCGCATATGGATTTTCAAACAATATTCCTGAGATGTAGTATAATTACATAAAATGCATGCATATGGACGATTATTAGCATGGCTAAACATATGAATTATTAACTTACTTTTAAAAAATGCAGAATAGCCACACAAAAAGCATACAAATGAGCGTTCGTTAGTATGCAAGTTCATATTAATGCGTTTTTATAGAATGTAGAGAGTAGTTACATAAATTACACACCACATGTGTTTTTAGCATGTGACCGTTTAATGTAATTGCAATTTTGTTATTGGTGCTTCGAGAATGAGGTCACATACGTGAAGCACAATAATCTCACAAATTGTCTATTCAAAAAGCATATTGCAATAATCATCTACTATTACGTCGACTTGGTTAAATGTTCATAGGCACATTTTATTTTAATCTCACATTCTCTGTTAGTACTGCAACATATTTTGCTAAATAATTTTCTGTCTAAAAATAGTTATCGAACGGGTCGTTTACACGAACAAAATACAAAATCATACTATACTTAACACAGTTAAAGAAAATAATAAATGGAGCTTGTGATTGAGTCACATTTAAACTGCTGAAATTTTACTAATACCAGTGTTGGTAATTTTACAAGCAACAATTATGTATTTGCTATTTTACCTGGTGGTGTTCTACAACAATGCAGATAGCTGGTTCTTAAACGAAGCATTATTACCATCAAGAAATGTTATTTTAATACAAAACAATTATTAAGGGAAGTTTATTGAACCCCCAAAGTACTTTTTGTAGATGTATTTTTATTGTCATGTAATGTTTATCACTGTAATATACGTATATTGTGGTGTAACAATTACCCGCAAAACAGTATCAAAATTAATTCACTTTTATTTTTAAGCAAAAGAAACATTTATAATAACTTAGGTTAGGTTATACACAATTTAGACAGTTGTCAAAACAATAGAATAAGTCAGTAAGCCAGGTAGCTGACACAGAGTAAGTCCATTAAATTACTTTCCCTACAATTTTAGCGTTCGGGTGGTTTAATTATTCTCTTAGGTCTATTACCCAGATAGCACAAAAATATACCATGTATATACATAGAATGTTTCTAGAGAACATTTAAATCTTCGGAGAACATTCCCATAAAGTGCATATATATTATTCGAATATTCTTGGGTAGTGCAAATGGAAGCCCTTTTAATATTCTATAATGGTTCAAGAAATATTCTTTGCAAACATTTTAGACACATTTACAATGTTATATGGATATCCAATTTACTTACCAATCTACTCATATAGAATATCCTATGTATATATAGTAATATTTTCTGAATAGTTTATGCACATTCAAAAGAATATTATATAGATATTCAATGCACTTATCAATCTATTCGACCGGAATGTTCTGTGCTCATGTTTTGAATATTATATGCATATTCATTGTACTTTCTAATCTACTAATTTAGAATATTCTGTGCATATATTTATTAGAATTTTATGAATATTGTATGCACATTCAGTAGAATATTATATGATCATTCCATATAGGTATACAAATTGACTTATTTGGAATATTCTGCTTATTATTTACGGTATGTTTTATAGAAGCACCTGTGAATATATGTAGTGCATTCGAGGTGGTATAATTTGGAAGTATTTGTTGCACGAATTTTTACAGGATTAGTGTGTATACAATGACTTAAATTAAAAAAGTAAAAGAATGTATTCTAAAAATTTGTACAATTTAACTATGAAATCTAAAACTTATTATGTATATATAGGTCTAAAAAATGTTAATTATATACCAAACTTTTGTCCTCGGGCCATTGGTCTCACTTTAAATTTATTCTAAGAATCTGCTGGCGCTACACAGTTTTGTATGGCAGATTTTAGTTTCAGTCCGGTACATAGTGGTCAAAAACATTCATCCCCAGTTATCCAAATTACAGGAACTGCTTCTACAGTTTCTTCTTCAACAAAATGTACAATAGTCCACATTAGTAACTACTATCCCTTTTTGGCATAATTGCTACAATTAAAAATGCACATGCACTAACAACTAGGAAAATACAAATACTGATACTTTACGTTACCACGGTTTTGCAGGAAAAGTACACTAATCTCTAACAAAGGACACAGAACAATAGCGGCACAGAGTACTCTGTGATAGCGGTAAACTCATAACCCATAACCTCACAATTCCGAACAAATAGCATGTGCGGTAGTGGCTAGTACATCTTCGTTGGGGGAACGTAACATGGTTTCGTCTACATATTATATTTATAAGTCAATAATGGTAGAAGCTAATAGTATTGTTAAGGGATATTCCTCCATCAGCGCTAAAATACACTCCGATTAAAATACGATGTCCATCAATATTATAACAAATTATGTGTTGGGAAGGTGAATAAGGCCTATTTTAGAACAAATTCTTGACTGATTGTTTCTCCTTCTTGATAATTATTTGGGGACTGTACCAAATAAAATTTGTAGCTGGTTTCTGAAATATAATTAAACACGCGGCACTTTGAAGGTATATTAATAATTAAAAACTTGAAACTATTTACAAAGAGTTGTACATTTTATAGAAACTGAACAGCGCTACATTTTTCTGCTTACAGTAAAGCGTCTGGGTATGAACTGCTAAGAGCGCATCATAAAATTAAAGAGGGTGGTTGGTAACCAGAAACTTACGCTAGATGGCGAGGCCAGTATGATAACATATATAATTTAAAGTAGATAAAATTATTAGAGCAATATCCAACTACCAACCGCCTTGAAAGAGATAGCTTTCAAAAAAGACAAACATTAAATCTTAGAACTAAGGGAACAATACAGATCATTATTAGCAATAAGAGTTAATACAAACAAATACTTAATCTAAGCACAATTAAGAACTACATTACACACAAGAATTTTCCTTTATATTCACTCGCGCACTGTGGGAAAGGTGCACAATTTTGCAAAGGAGCGTTTTACGATTGCGGCACCAGAAAAGGAAGCACCAGGAAAGAGCTGAACCACTCTGCCGAGCTTCCACTACATCGGTTGAGCATGGTCATCTTTGATGAGAACTAGGCTGTCCACTGCAAGTTGAGAAGAAGTTTCGCGCCACTTAACACGTTGTTGAAGCTCAGGTAAATATTCTTTGCTCCATCTGTTCCATAAATGTTGATTGAATTTTTGTACCCTTTGAAATGTTGATAGCCGGGATTCAAAAGATTGAGTTAAATCTGGATCCAGCAGTGCAGTTGACGGACGACCAATGAGAAAGTGGGCAGGCGTCAATGGTAAGAGATCAGAGGGATCTGAGGATAAAGGTGAGATAGGACGAGAATTAAGGGTGGCTTCTACCTGTGATAACAAAGTGCTCATTTCTTCGTAGATCAGCAAAGCATTGCCAACAACTCGTCGCAAATGAAATTTGGAGGACTTGATACCTCCACCCAAAGCCCGCCAAAGTGGGGCTATATGCAGGAATAAAATGCCAATTTGTTCCTCCTTAGTCATAGAATGAGGTATACAAACTTCCTGATGTTTTAAAATTCACCCAGTTCTTTTAGTTCGGAAGTCGCGCCAACGAAGTTGGTACCGTTGTCGGAGTAAACATGTAGAGGTTTGCCTCGTCGGGCAACAAACCGTCGAAAAGCCATCAAAAATGTATCTGTACTCAAGTCGGTGACCAACTCTAGATGCACCGCTTTTGTAGCAAAACAAATGAATAAACACAAATAAGATTTAGTGGTTTTACAACCTCGACCCTTGCGGTCTTTAATTATGAAAGGGCCGCCATAGTCTACCCCAGTCACATGAAATGGAGGGGATGGTTGAACACGATAAAAGGGTAGGTTACCCATTATTGGCTCAGCGAATCTTGGAGAAAACCGAAAGCATCGCAGGCATTGATGAACTACTTGCTTGGCAAGATTTCTACAAGAAGTGATCCAATACCTGTCCCTAAGACAAGAAATCAGCATCTGGGGTCCAGCATGCAAAAGCTGTATGTGCTCGTTAAGAACAAGAAGTTTTGCAATCGGATGTTTACCCGAAATTATTAACGGAAATTTCTTATCATATGAAAATTGAGAGTTTTGAAGTCTTCCGCCAACTCTCATCATGCCCTTGAAATCAAGAAATGGATTAAGAGGTAGCAACTTGGAGGATTTTAAAGATGTACCCTGAAGTAATATTTTTAGCTCAGCAGAAAAGGATTCCTGCTGCGAAAGCTTTATAAGAACAAGGAGTGATGCATTGAACTCAATAGACGATAAAGGACCGAAGCAGCGACTTGCCTTGGGCCTCAAACAATTGTTATGAAAGCGAAAACAGTAAGCAGTGACTCGCACGGACCTTGACAAGCTTGAAAAGCGATTGAATAAAAATAGTTCTGGTGAGTTGACCAGATTACAGAACGACTCCCTTTTGTTTCAGAGAGGTCAACAATTGAGCAATTCAAATAGGGCCATGAAGACTCATCTTCATGAAGCCATGAGGGACCGTTCCACCGAAGGTTTGAATCCTTTAATGCCTGAGGACTGATGCCTCTTGAAAGCAAATCTGCAGGATTGCATTTGGTTGGCACATGAAGCCAAGTACCGAGTTGCGTGAGCTGCTGCACATCAGAAACCCTGTTGCATACGAAGGTTTTTAACAGCCTTGGATCGGTTTTCAACCATCCCAAGACAATGGTCGAATCGGACCAAAAATAAGAACGTGTAACTGGCAAGTCTAATGCTTTCAGAACTTGCTTTGAAAGTTTTGCTAAGAGAACAGCCCTACAGAGCTCTAACTTAGGAATTGTTAGCGGTTTCAGAGGTGAAACCTTAGATTTGGAGCATAGAAGCTTAACGTCGTATAAACCTTCTCTGTCCTTTGAACGTAGAAAAATGCATGCACCATACCCTTGCATGGACGCATCACAGAAACCGTGAAACTCAATCTCCGTGTGTTGTTTATACACAACGTATCTTGGAATCTTCAAGTCATTTAGGCAGACTAGTTCGCTACGATATGAAAGCCATTTTTTATTTAAGTTATCGGGAACAGGGTCGTCCCAATCTAGTTTTTCCAGCCACAGTTGCTGAATGAGAATTTTTGCTCCCAAGGTGTATGGACCAAGAAATCCCAGAGGACCAAAGATTTGGGAAATCTTTGAAAGCATGCTACGCTTAGTATCCTTTTGTGTAAAAGTATTGGAAATTGTGAACATGAACTGATCAGATTGAAATGACCAAATCAAACCTAAAGTTTTGGTGTGCTCATGATCTCCTAGCTTGAGAACACCAGGATGTATATCTGAGCTTGGAATTCCTTCCAAAACACGTGGATCATTTGAAATCCATTTCCGCAACTTGAAGTAACCTGAAGTTAGAATTTCATTTAACTGAGAGCACAGGGTGCGAGCACTTTCAAGCGTGCTAGTACCTGTTAATAAATCATCAACATAGAAATCTTCTCTAATTACCTTAGGGATATCCGGAAATGAAGCTGCACGATCGTAACTCAGCTGTGTAAGGCTACGAATAGCAAGAAAGGATGCAGAAGCAGTACCATAAGTAACTGTATTTAAGTTGTATGCGAGAAGTGGATCTGCAGGAAAGAATCTCCACAAAATCCTTTGCAGAGACCTTTGGTTAGGCTCCACCTGAACCTGTCTGTACACCAACATCACCAGCAATAACAAAAGTATGCTTGCGGAAACGTATCAATATGGAGAACAAATCTTGCTGGATAGTGGGACCAACCATTTGAATATTGTTCAAAGAATAACCAGAAGTGGTTTCTTGTGAACCATTGAAAACGACTCGCAATTTTGTAGTAAGGCTATCCTCTTTTAGGATACCGTGGTGTGGAAGATAATAAGAAATTTCAGATGCTTGGGGATCAGCAAGTGACATGTGTCCCAGATCAATGTATTCTTGCATAAACTGACTGTAGCGAGTAGCCAAGTCTGGATTGACTTGCAGTCGCCTTTCTAACCCAAAGAATCTTTTTTGGGCAATCTTGAAAGAATCACCTAGAATCTCAGGCGATTGCTTGAAAGGAATGGAAACTATAAACCGGCCATCGGAATCGCGACGTGTAGTTTGTACAAAATGTGCCTCGCAGACACTTTCTTCTGCTGTAAGAACCTTTTCAGCAGGATAATGTTCAATCTGCCAGAATCTGCTGAGTGCATCAGCAGGACTCTCGACCGATGTATAATTGCATTGTACAGTATGTGCGAAAGTGGTCGTGGGACCCGAAACAACCCATCCCAATCGCGTCTTTTGCAGAATTGGGAGGTTTGGTCCTAACTGAATTTGCCCTATGCATAAGAGCTTCCAAAATGACGATGCACCTAGCAAAATATCGATGGTACCAGATTGATAGAAAGTAGAATCCGATAATTTAATGTTGCTGGGAATCTTTATGCTGTTGCATTCTACGTTGAAACTAGGAGAAACACTAGTGATTTCATCCAGAATTAAACGAGATATTGAGTTTGAAGTTGGTGTGAAGCGTATGAAGTTCTACGTCACACCTTGCACGTATATACGAAGTGGCCTTACCTAGACCAGAAACGGTGATGTTAGCACTGCGAGTTTGAAGGTTTAACTGAGCGCATACAGCTGATGTTATGAAATTTGATTGGGAGCCAGAATCTAGCAATATTCTGATTTCGTGAAATCGACCATCATTTGAAATAATTCTTGCCTTTGCTGTGGGCAATATGACTTGAACATCATTCGAGCAGAATGCGGAAATTGATTGGTTTGACTCAACAGGTGCTGCAAAATTTGCAGGCCCTGGTTGATGTGCAGATTTGATTTGTTTCTCTTCATGAAGCAGCGTGTTGTGTTTGGCGTTGCATTTCTTGCAAGTAAACTTTGAAGTGCATTGATTTACAAAATGTCCCTTGGAAAGACAGTTAAGACAAACTTGGAATGATTTTGCCTTTGAAATTCTATTGCTTGTAGATAATTTAGCAAATTCGTGACATCTGTATAATGCGTGAGCACCTTTGCAGCAAGCGCAAGAAGGCCCATTAGCAACGAACGATTTTGAGTGTGATTTTGAAGGCTTTGAAGACTTTTCCGGCACTGAAGTTTTGCTTTGTTTAGACTCGAGGGCGTCTAATAAATTTGCTGTGTTCTTTAGGAACTCTTTAAAATCTGACAATGTAGGCAAAACTGATCCAGCAGAATTTCTTAAAACTTCCCACTCACGGGAAGTGTGGGAATCTAATTTTTAGAAACAACATAAATGATGAAAAATTCTAAAAGTTGCTTATCCGAAGCTAGTGAAGTGAGAGCATTATAATGCTTAAACAACATATCATTTATTTAATGCAACTTAGAAGCGGATTCCTTGTCAATCGCTTCCAGTTCAAGTATTGCCTTAAAGTGATTATACACCAACATGCGAGGGTCATTGTAGCGCTGACAAAGCGCCTCCCACGCCGTTGCATAACTACCAGGGCTGAAGTCTAGAGATTTGATGATTTGGGCTGAGGAGCCGCACAGACTTGCCTTCAAGTAATGAAAGCGTTGGATGTCCGATAAGGAATTGTTTTCATGAATAACATTTTTAAAGATCTCGTAATATTCCAACCATTCGGATGGGTTTTCACCGCTGAATTTTGGAATCGATATCGTAGGTATGCGAATTTGTGGGCTAGAATTGCCCGAATGTGTTTTAGGACTTGACGTTTGTGAAACTGATCTATGTTCAGTCTCGTTAGCATAATGCTGAAGCAAATCTCCTGCGCGTGATATCGCAGAAAATAAGAACTTTCAAAATAGTAGATAATATACCTATGTTCTGGCGCACTTCGATCCTCACTCGATCGATCCCCCCACCCTGCCTTCTATTTCGCAGTTGTTGAGGTGGTGTGCCTTGTAAATTCTGACGATCCTCAAGACACTTCTGGCGCACATCGTTTTCCACTGGAGCACCTGCCCCCCTCCTACCCCTTTCTGCTTGCCTACTAGTTGTAGGGTGTTGAAGGGGGAAGGGGGTCTTATGACAATTCTCATGACTCATTCGAATTCTTCATTATGTTTATCAGCTTTGCGGGTGTCCTAATCAGCATTTTGCGGGCTAGAAAATTTTTAACGATAGTGATAGGCAGATATAATTAGCATCGTGAAATTACATAGGATTATTTAGCACTATTATTTTAATATTATAATTTTACTTTTTAACATATATCATTTTTAATATTAGACTAGTATAAGTGTGTTCTTAAATTTTAGAATTAAGTTGACTACATAATCGGACTTATATACATATGTCTGTGGAGACTTTATTAATAAATAAAATAAATGAAATTATGTTTATCGGCCTCTTGCGGGTGCCCCTATTCGGCATTTTGCGGTCTAGAAATTTTTAACGATCCTCATGACTCGTATGAATTCTTCATTATGTTTATCGGCTTTGCGGGTGCCCCAAATTCGACATTTTGCGAGTTTAGAAAAATCTTTAAAAATTGTTTACAATCGAGCGAACATATGTCCTGGGGTTTAAAATCAACTCAAAATTATATGGCATAGGTATGGGTAATCAAATATCTGTACAAGGGTAATTGTTTCGCTTCTCTGGGATCGGTGATTGAGCAACAGAAATTAACAAAGGGTAAACTGCTATGTATATGGAAATAAAATTTATTAGACAATCTATACACAGTAGTAATAAATTCTTTGTATATATCTATATTTACAATAATATTATCATTGTAATGTTTTAGGCTAAACTATGTATATACATTGTGACCCTATAACAGTCACGTAATGTGTACAACTTAAATCCGAGCAATATATACAACTTATAAACTAAGTAAAATAAAATCTGATTATCTATTTCACTATGCCCCATGCATACGTTAAGGTCGTGTTACGGAGATGACGAAACGCTTATCATCTGCGCCCGATAAACGTAACCTTGCTAAGTAACAGCGTAAATCAAATCCATGTTTGTTGCTCACTAATAAGTTCGCATCGAATGCACCAAAGGCTCGGAAGTTACTGTTATGTGCTACGTCCTTAAAACTATCAACACTTATACCCTGCACAACACTACGCTTAACCCCTTTAATCTTTTTATTACATCCCTTTCGCTAACTATACAGTAACTGCTTGGCGCTGAGTACCCACAAACTCAAAACTATCTCACCACCAAACTCATCCTTGAACTTTCCGGGCACTTTCTTGTTTACAAGTGGGATCTTATATTTAATTGTCTGAGGTGGTAGTCACTAGTGTCGAATAGGTCCAGGCGGGCATGAATATCACTGTACAAGTTTTCGTGTTTCGACACTATACAGGTCGAGCGTAAATCGGTATCTGTATACAAAAGCGAAAGCTTAGACCCATACAGAGGCAACAGTTTATCATAGTGAAAGTCATAAATCAAGGTTTTTGGATAGGTCTAAAATCGAAAAGCCTGCATATATAGGTTTATTATAGGTGACTTTAACGCGGTCCATCTGTATGAGTGCTAAATTTTCGCCTAGTACCTAGATTACAATTAAAGTTCGGGCGGGCAATCAGGGTACTCGAACAAGGTCTTCCGGTTACACTCCCACCGAGTCACAAGCTTCACGTCGACGCGCTTGTCTATATTTTCCATGGTTTTACCAAAGATGGCATTGTTCATGAGTTTGAAAAGTCCTTCTCAAAAGCGTTAGTGGCACGAGTGCGAAGGTCCGTGTTCAACTCGATATAAGGTTTCAACTCATGGAGCCTGGTCGAACTCGAGAACCCGATAGATGGGGTCAACACTAATCCATTCCGCACACACTGCTGTAGATTCCTGTAGTGGATAATGTAGCGGTGATATTGTACTTCTAAGGTGGCGAGGAGCTTCGGAGCCTTAGATGTGATATAAAACGACGTTTTCATTTCCGGGCAGAACGGCAGGTCGTTGTGGAGATCATGTAAATGTGAAGGGTACTCCAAGTCGACCTCCAGAATGAATCCTTTCGCAGAGTCCTCGGAACATTTAAGATGGTGGCAGTGTTCGGCTATATCGGAAGTGGCAACCATCGAAATCCTCCAAAAGGAGAGCCTTGGCTCATGGCCCAGCCATACAAGTTATTGGCATCGTAGTATGCCAAATACTTAGACGGAACCGCAGGATTGTACTCTTCCATATACTTGTTGTTGGCAGCAGCGTAGCGTCCACTACACTGGATCAGACCCCCTCTGATCCCAGACTTTATAAAATGGTACATGTCAATATCCGTGAGGAGCTCCAGGTTCACGCCGGTGTATTTTAACATAGCGATCCCAGGTTAATGAGGGCGCTGTCACATACTGGCACGTGATCAAGGTCATAAGTCGACATGCACACCCGGCGAAAGTTCTCGAAGACGTCTGCCAACAACAGTACATCTGTCTTCAAATAGAGGTCTGCTATATTCTCCTAGCGTATTAAGACCAAAGTCGCGCCATACCATTCTGGGCCCTCTCAGTATGTCATCGGTGGTAATGGATGTAGAGGCGAGATCATTGTATGAAGACAGCCTGTGGTGGAGGCTGTTGTCCTCCAAAACTTCCATACTTTGTTGTAAGTGATGGAAACACTGCCTTTCTTGGTAACCAGTCGGAACCTGGAGTCCTCTGGGAAGTGACGTCTGGACCTCTACAAACTGGTCCTGAGGCAAATTCTTCGCCAGTGTATCCAACCCGGTCGCCATAAATCGAAGGGTCGATAAACCGAAGTTGGACACAGGGCTTGTCGACAGTCTTTTCTTGTCCGTCTAAGACCACTTCAGTATCGTATAGTCGTACAGTTTTTGAAAACGAGATGAACCGCTCTTTATTGTTCGGTATAACGTTAATCTTATCGTTATCATACCCCAGTTCTTTTATGATGAAATGAGCATCATATCCACTAAGGTTGTGAAGACACCACTGGGATAAACTGCGGAACCTCGATAGAGGTATGTTACATTCTGGAGTGTACAGGAAGCAGGTACGCACCATTCATGTGGTTGTGATCCCACACGGTCTGTTCCAAGCGGTTTCTTGCATATCCCACAAGTCTTCGGTAGTGTGGAACAAAAGCTCATTCTGGGCATCCAAAGAAATCATGGGCACATTCGTCGTCAATATCTTACCCAGACGTCTAGCTTCCTCTCTAAGTTTGGTAACAAATTTACGTGCTGCGTCTGGACCCCGGTAGATCTCAAATTTATTGAGGGAGTTGTCATAGGCAGCATTTAACTGTAATATGCCCAGCTATAAGGGGTATGCAGCTGAAGCGGTGTTGTAGACGATGTGGAGGGTCGGGCGTTTGCAAAACTGTACGGCTGTAGGAGCGACTCAAAGTCTGCATAAATAACGAATGGGACCTGCATTTGTTTTTGGATGCTCGAAAATTCTAAAACTTGTTGAAGACGGTGGGCATTCGGGATACGACATGGTTACAGTCCTGCTTAGTATGCCTAATTAAGGCAGTCTCAGTCGGAAAAACGATTAAACATTCCAATCGCATGATCCAGTTTAATGTACGCAATCTTGTTGATAACTGTTTACCGACCAGACGTCCCAAATTCTTGATCCAACAGAAGTGACCTTTTTCTTCATCCTGGATGTAACAAGTTAACGTGCCGGGCTCTCCTGGCGTTTAGTAAAATGTAGAGGACCAACAATAGACCTTCCTTCCTCCGAATACATTGATACTCAGATCGTTCAAAGCCTCGAAACTTGGCAATCTTGTCAAATGCTATAGGGAACTCTATACCACCCATATTTAAGCAGCTCGAGTAATGGGGGTACTTGCTAAGACGTTGGGGGTCATACTTGGCAGGATACAGCGCTGCTACAATGGAGTATGCAAAACAGGCTGCGTCTCTGTTTTTAACATTCACCACCGCTTTTTAGCTTTTATCCAGCGTGGAAGGTCAATGTAAAGATCCCTAAGTGGCTGGTATTTGTTAGATGTTTAGTTCTAAATGCAGGACACGTTGATAAGGCCAACCAGACTGGTGATGTTCAAATTCTTGGGATTTATCGAGCATCTCCTTAGAAAACGCCGTATACACTTTGTTCAAGTCGCTCGAGCTCGGGTTATAATTTGATTCTTGCGTATTGAAAGATTTAGGTTGCTTCGGTATCACCCAAGTCCATCTTTGTGTACATACCAAACACTTCCACATTACATTAAAGGGTCGTTGGACCTCCAAGGCGTCCTGGATCAACTTTACAAAATGCGGCTTTTGTTCAAGTAAAAGTCTCCAATGTCTTTACAACCAGACATATTACTTGATGCGGTAAGTTGCGATCCGGGAGCGGAAGGCAACGATAACAGATGTATCGCTTCTTGTATCGGGTCCGGATTTGGTTAGCTGGCATGTAAATGTCCGGGAATGGCGTAAGGAACTCCATATTGCAATCCTTGCAATATCGTATGTTCTGTCGCTGGCGTTTTGGGGCAGGTGAGACGAGCCACGTGGTGAATGATGCGACGAAGATTGTGGCTGACTATCGATAGTAGAAATATCACAAATGCGACACAATGGAGGGCTGAACCTGATGCCGAGGTGTTTATATCTAGACCTCCTTTTGTACGAAGGTTGTCGACAAAGTTTCTGGCAAATCCGAGATACTTGGAGGATTCCATGTGTAATCTGCACAATAAAACGATGTTTATTACTCAGTTAAAACCGTAAGAATGTTTTACTGGCACTACATGGCGAGACTAAAGCAAATATTGACGGCATTAGTCTCTCACAATCAAATAGCCAGATGTTTTTACTCAGTTTAAAACACGTAAATTAGAGGTTTTGCAGATCGTAAAGAAACACATGAGGAAAATGGGTGAGATCTTCCTATATATAGCCAGTATGATTGTAAACAGGCAAATTAAAGATCGCATGCTCACAGGCAACATATAACTTCGTGCCCAGGATTATGTGTCTGCATAACAGTTTATAAACAGCTTATAAACCAGCAAATGTTTTGCATATCCGTGAAAAAAATAAGAAAAATGGCGATGAGGCCTCTTCATATTATAGCCAGATGATTGAAAAGGTAAATTAAGCATGCCACAGGCTAACCGATATTAACTTAGGATGGACACGTTCCTGGTGAATACTACAACAAAACGAATTACTAGATAATAAATAGTCAAATGTTTTCGACATTCGAATATAGGCATGGCCTCATAAACCAGTGATCTAAATATATATTGTAAAACCGATGGCACAGTTATCGTATATTAAATCGTATCGCACATGGAATGATATTATAAAGTGAAATGTAACCAGTAGTCTGGAACCTTGCGATGTCACACCAGTCAAAAAATATATTTTTGTATTCATTAAAATTAATAAATATCTTGCCAATTCGACTTATTCATAAATCCATGACCTAACGAAGACAGATAATTAAAATATGCATCACCGTGTATTAAATTTATTCACATTTTAAATTTGTAAACTATTCATATATATTGAATTAGACTGAAATAAATTAAGATTAATAAAATGCAGGTATTTGCATTATAAACTATTCAAAATATATTATTACATAGGTAATATTCACTATTAAAAAATGATCTTGTACCAAATCATTCATATTATTCATGTGAACTTCTAAAGATCACGACACTACTTAAAGTGTTATGCATAGCATGAATATGCTGTGACGTCTAAATATATTAACCATAATATTTCTAGTTTAGCATCTCAATTGATAAATTTACTCATGCTGATTTGATTGAAAAATAACGTATGTATATATATATGAGGTCTGATAACAATAATTAAATATATCATATCTTTTATATATAATACATCTGAAAATGTGCTAACGGTTTATTATATAGCAATTTAATGATAAAATAATTGCTAATTCATAACAATAGATGTTTCATTTGAATCCAAAATTTATTATTAACGTTTTATATCACTTATGTTAAATTCCGGCTTATAAACCGAGTTAATACAAGTTCTTGAACAAACAAATGCAATTTAATTTAGAGAAATTAAAATTGTATTTCTAATTAACGCGGTATTTCAAATAGGTAGCTGATATACAGGTTTTGTAATATAGTTTATTCATAAATTCGATTTCTTATGAAAATTATTTATTATACTGTAGTATTTATGTGTCGTTTTGCTTTATGCAAATCACAGAAATAACTGCATTCCATACGATACGATGACACATCTGTCTATATTGACACAAAATACTAAATTATAAAATGAGCTATATATTAAACCTGAGAAAAATTACTTTTACCTGACGTTGAGATATTCAAAGCGGTTGATAATTAATAAATTTATAAAACTGAATACCCTTCAATCGGTCGATTTACATATATTTTAAATTCTGGCAATTAATTGTTTTATGATGTAACTATGGCGTCATGACTCATCTAAATTCTTAGACACGTTTATTTTATGTAGCTGCAGAGCGAAGTCCGGGACATTTAAGCCCATCACAGCTTTTATTAGAACTCGAATATTTTCAGTGGATCCTAAAATATTAACAAAAAATCGTTAAAAATCTATTAGAAACCATAAATTATCCCGAAACTAAGCCGAATTTACGCTAAATTAAAATTAAATATGTAATTCATTATATGCAACATTAAAAGCTCATCAAAACGTGTTAGCGATCATATTAATATACACGTCTATCTAAAAAGCGAATGCTATACATATAATTAAGCTAAAATGGATCTTTTAACACTGTAAAACTTGCAGATAATCTGAAAAATATGCTGTTAAATATGTATACAAAGGTTTAATACTCACTTTCAACCACTTCTAAAAAATGCATTGATAGTAAACAGGAACCGGGAAAAAAAAAACTGGTCCGAGCGCACTTTACGTTATTATATCAAAATATATCATAACAAAATGTCCCGGGAGTAAACACCTGAGGTCTATCTATATTCATACTACACCAACTATACCTATGTACTATTCTTTAGCAGAAATCTGCATTAACAGATCGAGACAAACGAAAAGAATAGCACATAGGTATAGTTTGTGTAGTATGAATATAGATGGACCTCAGGTGTTTACTCCTGGTGCATATTGTTACGAGATATGCTAATATAATAGTGTGAAGTGCTGCAGGCTCAGTTTGTTTTCCTGTTTTTACTGTCCGTTAATCATAGCAGTTAGGTGAGTGACATATTTAATTTAATTATACGGAAATTCTGCATAATTTTCGATATATAATTTATGGTTTCTAATAGATTTTAACGATTTTTTGTTAATATTTTAGGATCCACTGAAAATATTCGAGTTCTAATAAAAGCTATGATGACCTTCGCTCTGCAGATATATTATATAAACGTGTCTAAGAATTTAGATGAGTCAAGACGCCATAGTTACATCATAAAACAATTAATTGCCAGAATTTAAAATATATGTAAATCGATCGATTGAAGGGTATTCAGTTTTATAAATTGATTAATTATCAACCGCTTTGAACATCTCAACGTCAGGTAAAAGTAATTTTTCTCTGGTTTAATATATAACTCATGTTATAATTAGTATTTTGTAGTCAATTATAGACAGATGTGTCATCGTATCGTATGGAATGCAGTTATTTCTGTGATTTGCATAAAGCAAAACGACACATAAATACTACAGTATAATAAATAATTTTCATAAGAAATCGATTTTATGAATAAACTATATTACAAAACCTGTATATCAGCCTACCTATTCGAAACCGCGTTATTAGAGAAACAATTTATTTCCTAAATTAAATTGCATTTGTTTGTTCAAGAACTGTATTACTCGGTTTATAAGCCCGGAATTTAACAGTAATGTGATATAAAGCGTTAATAATAAATTTTGGATTCAAACTAAACATTCTTATTGTTATCGAATTAGCAATTATTTTATAAAATTAGCTATATATCAAACCGGCACTGGTATTTTCAAGTTATATATATGTATTCATCTTCCAAAAATCGTGAGTAATGGCCATTTCTACAATTACCAGAGAGCTAAACCTAGAAATATTTATGAGCTATGATATTTATGACGTCACGCATATTCATGCAAGCATAAACACGTTTAAGTAGGTCATTGATCGCTCGAATCGTGCCCCCGAGAATTTTTTATCTCTAACGGGTCGATAATTATTTTTGAAAATTCATAAATCGATTCAATGTATAGATTTTTACGCTCTTATAATTGTTATACAAATTTCATGTTTGGACTTAAATTACAGCTTAATGTTTAAAGAACATCACACAAAAACCCGTTTTTAATATAATAAAATTTAAGGAAGCGCTATAAAGTTTACATATTGTTGAAATACAAATATTCTGCTATGATAACTAACAGTCCTACTTGTTTAACTTTATTAGTGTTTAGGCTTAAAAATAGAGCAAAATTCGAGTAACCAGACGGTATATAGTATATTGTGTCACAAGGACAAAAAGTGCTCATTAGCAGCCCGCGGCTATTAGATGCCTGAGCGAGCGAAGCGAGCGAGGGCAGCTGATAGCTAAGGACTACTAATGCATTTTTGCCTGTGTGATACACAACTGTTTTTCGTCTAACATTAAAGAAAAAATAAAAAAAACCCATAAAATAAAGAAGGTTAATAACATTTGACGTATTTATTTATTATAGTAATTGATATTAATTATCCCTTGACCATTATTATGGATAGTGATACCAGAATTTGTAGGCACTTGGTAAGTATTTGAGATGCTGGTAGCATGATGACATTTTTTACGATAACGTTGACGGTCTATCTACATTAACTGGTATTTCATTTATTTGGTTTAAGAGCAATTAACATGTGAATTGTATTATTTATGCTGGTACTAGACAGTTGATGTTCTTGGTTTGTTAGAATTTTTGAGAAATTTTAATCTTATTTGACAACCAATCACCTATATATCCTTAAGCAATTGCAGAAGAACACCATCCTCCATGTATCTTAAGTGTTATTAAATTACTTCCAGCATTAGCTAATAGTGTTGCAGAACTACGGCGGAAGCAGTGGCCTGTGTATGTACTAGGTTCAACCAATTTCAAAAAGGTGGCTATTTTGCTTGGAATTTTGCTAAATACATTTTCCCGATCGGCTGTATTGTACATTTATTATTTTTGTAATAAATGAATTGGGAATTATGAGTAATGTGGGGAGGTCTAATAGAAACATATTTGTTGTATATTGTAAGTAGATTCAGTACATCAACTGTAGTGTTTGTGACTGTAAATGTTCTTGTAATATTATTTTTGGTTTGTGGAACTGTAACAATCAATACGTCTCCTCTATTATCTATGTGGTCAAGTTTCATATTCGTCAACTCATTTCGGCGGCAAGCTCCGTATACTCCCATAATAAGAGAAACTTGCAATGTAAAGTTAATCTAAAAATTTACAATAATTTTATTTGTATACCTTTATCATTAGCCGCC
Organism: Platerodrilus igneus; assembly: GCA_036346225.1. Classification (NCBI taxonomy): domain Eukaryota; kingdom Metazoa; phylum Arthropoda; class Insecta; order Coleoptera; family Lycidae; genus Platerodrilus; species Platerodrilus igneus. The sequence continues at coordinate 49,049 of JARFIW010000172.1, read as the reverse complement.
TTAAAAATTGAATACATTCATTGTACTTGAGTCAAAATTTTAGATTTTTTGGGAAGGTAGTTTACAGAATGCCTTATGATGATTATCAAAATTAATATTTTCTTTGACTTTAAAAGTGCTTTTTAGCATTGAAAATTTACCCATCGAGTAGCAGCATTTACACGTTTCGATCTTTCTGATAAATACGCAATTAAAACATTCTCTGTTACATTTTTAGCTTTTTTATTTTTTCTATTTATTAAATAATTCATAGTGTTTTTTGTAACGTTCTCTAGACTTTTTAGGTTAAAGATTTAAAGAAGCATTGCTCACTTCTTCTTGCAATACCGGTGGAGTACTTGTAAATTTTTCATTATCATCACAGTCTAAATTATCATTCATCTTCACTAACAGTTATTCAGTTAGAATTACAATTATTCACTACTCATCTATGATTATTTTATATTTTTATTTGACACTCTCATAAACAATACACCGACGCCGAGGTTAAATGATAAATTATTTGAAACGTCAAAGCCGCAATATATGAATCTCAATGATAGTCATAGGTGTCTAGATCGTGAAAAACCTATAAAATCATGCTATTATGAGTTTTGCGGCCCTAGGAACGCAAAGGTTTACTTTCAGTCAGATTTTTAGGGTAGATATGATTTATTTTCATATATGCTAGACGAAAAAACAAAATTTTTATAAAATCAACTTAAATCGGCGCGCTGAAGAAAATATATGTATCGTTGTGATACTAACGATTTAATTTTCTAGTACGGTTTAGTGTGGTTCCAGATATTGACAAAGACGAACGCGATTTTGTATATGAATTATATATTTAATGCGACTTTTAGTAAAACTCTACATAGTTTTTTTGAGATAGTTTTAGGTTTCTAATTAATTTTAATAATTTTTGTTAATATCTTAGGAGCCACTGAAAATATTTGAACTCTATATAAAAGCAGCGCTGACCTCAATTTTACCGAGCTTCGCACAGACGTGATGTAGAATTTTGGATGAGTCATGATGTAATCATTTTATAACTTTTGTGGGGGTTCGAGACTAATCATAGTCGTCGGGTGATCGTGAGAGGTTAACACTCCTTCGACTGATATTTTTACTGTAATTAAACATCGTTCTAGGTAAGTCGAACATTTTTGGGCATGTGTATGCTTGATTGGATATTTATATATTTTTTCAGATATGTATAATGATTTCACTTTCTGTAAATTGTAGAAAATAGCCACAATCTATACGATGGTACATCAGTAGTTTAATTGTCATACAGAAACACCTTACTTATTTAAATTTACTAGTGTTTGGGCTTAAACAACAGTGTGAAATTTGATGAACCAGATGGCATGAACAAATTTTTTATAAAATCTGCATTAATCGGTGCTCTGAAAAAATATGTGCCGTTGTAATTCAATTTTCTGGTGCGGTTTCATGATACATAATTGTATCGTGGTACCAAAGACGCTCGCGAATGCAGCTCTCTATAAGGCAAATCAGTACGTATTATAAAAATCTTTTCTATTAGTGGCCCATTTTTAAAAAATCTGCAAATTATATTGGTTATTATGTGTTTGGATCTTTAAATTAAAGACCGACATTCTGTGAATACAAGGCAATTTTCATTTTAAAAATAAAACTTAGTGAAGCGCGAGAAGCCTCAAACGTGCATCCGGTTAATATATTTTACAGCTAGAAATATTTATAAGCTATTATATTTATGACGTCACGCACATTTATACAAGCATAGACATGTTTAAGTAAGCCGTTGACCACTCGAATCGCGCCCCCAAGAAGTTTTTATCAAATAACTAATCGTTTGAGCTCACACATCGACATTGTTTTTAATACTCGAAATAGGGTTACCTATTGTAATAATTATTATTGTATTGTATAATGAAAATACCTCATTTGATTATGTAAAGCATTATTTCCTTCTTTAAATTGCCCAAATATTGAATTTTTACAAATTTTACAGATGTGAATTATTTAAAACGGATGATACAATATTTTAATTATCTGCTTTTCAGACCTCAAACAAAAACGAGTACAAGGTTAATTGTATGCAATCAAATCTAGCATTGGACGTAATATTTATGCAGATTTGTGCAGATTTCTGCTAATGAATAGCACAATAATATTAATGGTTAAGCAGTTTGCTCATAGATAGATTCCTGGTGTTTACACTCGGAGCATTTCCTTATGACATATGCTGATACATTAACGTAAAGTGCTCGGCCTTTCGTTTACGAATCGAGTTTTGTGAAGTCGCTCTAGGTAAGTAAACTAATTTTTGTGGCCAGATTTTAACAGCACATTGTTTCAGATGATGACGATGCTTATTTTAAAAGACTTATTTTAGCATAAATATGTGTTTAATATTCGCCAGACGTGTATATTAATATGACCGCTGCATACACGTTTTAATAATTGCTGCAAATAGGAAGGCGCTCGGCTATTTTATTTACATCTTATTTATTCAGTAGCATGAAAATTTGTATATGAATTAAGTTTTATAGGTTTATAAACTGTAGCAGCAACTTAAGTCGCCGCTACCACTAGTTTTTAGTATTACGTAATAGGATCATAATGGTTAGCATCATGGCATATTATAGGAATGAATTTGGTGCAATGTCATTAATTACTGAAATACCTATAAAATATATTTTTTGAACTGGTTGGTGACATACCCAGTTTCCATGTAAACTACTGGTTTTAATTTTTAATTCTTATATTATATTTACACATCAATTCTAATATCAATACCGAAATTTACAAACTATTAAAAATACTAGAATAAAACTGAAGTAGCCCACGGTCGTATTCATTATAAATTATAGAATGCTGTCGTTTATTATCCCTTCCCTCCCTTCTGCTAGCAATATTACTAATTCATTTTACCTAATAATTTGCATCATAGCAAAACAATCGCATTTATTCATTCTGTTATTGGCTACGCATAATTGCTTTGAGAGTCCATAATTCTATACAGGCTAGAACAACAGGTATCTTATCCATCGTGTATATGTAACTGCATGTTTTGTTAATATCAACTTAATAGCTATAATTCATTTATAAAAGTGCCAAAAAATATTTACTATGCAGCTTTGATCTTTGTGCGCATGGTAGACCTCTGCACACGCCTCTGACTAAAGCTGAGTCCACGGTGCTTGCGGCATAGTCCCAATTCAACATCAAAAGCTCAGCGAATAGGCTATGAGGTAAGTGTTATTGCACCGTGTAACCTTGCGCCCAAATATCATAACAATAAGTAAACTCAGTTATTAACAATAGTATCATGGATATAAAGCTACTGGAAAATGGTTTGGGGTTTAAACTGGTGGTTGGCCATATTTATACGACAGATACCACAATGTGGGTGTGTATCGGCATTGGATGATCCTAATCCCTGCTTACAAACCAGGATGTCATCCATTAAAATGTCAGGTATATATAGTATAAAAAAGCGCTGCCTGGTGGCTATAAAGAACCGTCGTACCCCACCCCTAGGCTTTATATTGCAATATGCTATTGTGATTAACTGTAGTAAGTTACTTAGTAATGCGACAATTTGGATATATATGGGGGTGTTGGATCATAGGTTAGAGTAACATCGGGTACGATTAGAATATCACAATGTATTGGCGACTTAGATCGCAATCGATTGAGCAACTATTGATCGAGCGTAGCCCAATAGTATCCGTTACGACGACCTTAGCGCTGTATTCGCAAAAGTGATGTAAAACGACATTTCATTATGAGCGTATTATCAAAACATCATTCAACTTTATACAACTTTATTTTTACAAAATACAATGCAGATACAAATTATATAGATATCCAGCTATTGGCTATCCTTTGGAATCTTTTCGGTAGTCCAGCGTTCCACCCTATTGGATGTATAAGGAAGCATTTTTCTTATCTAATTAATATTTTGCTCCTGCCCATTATAATGTTAGAGACGGCAAAGCTGATGTTGTGGGCGTTGGTGCTGTAATTGCTTGATGGTTTGATGAGGTTGGTAAAGTTGATTATATTGTTGATATTATTGATGTTATCGATGTTGTTGATGTTGTTGATACTGTTGATGTTGTAAATTCTCATCATTCATTTCTTATGACAGTATTTGAGTCAATTAAATTTTTTATCTTAAAACTTAGAATTTAAAAGATATTCCATCTGAATATCTGCCAACAGTTTTATAAACCCCATCTCCTCGATTATTTCCATAAAATCATCCAAATCTTCCGGCAATACTAACACAGCAGTACAGTGCTGTATTGCTTCCTCGTATGACTGGCACATAAGACATTTTTGTCCTTCTATCGAAAACCGTTGCCCGCATTCCGCTTTTTTTACTCGTAGAGCATTGCGAAATCTTCGAATAACCTTCCCAAAGTCTTTATACATAGTTGTTTAATCGCCTCTTTAAAACTGTATAATCGATAAATTATAACTTCTATGCCAACAGTCTTTTTATATGAGCTACCCTTGTTCGGATATGCCCCGATTGTACCCGATTTGTGTTATGCTTATTCTATTATACAACCCTCTTCTCTTAATTCTTCTATTATTGATACCCCTCTAGTGCCAGGATAACCTCTATTATTTAAGGTTATGTCACCGTTTTCTGTATCAATTTCCTATATACTTTTTCCCGAACTATGCGTATCAGATTGGGGATTATACTTAACTCCATAAACTGACGTGTATATATTTTCGTCATCAGTTTTAACCAGCACGTTCGTATACTAACAATGTACAGGCTCGTCGTTAACTGGTAACTTAATCTTTTTTTAAAAGTTTGCCTGTTTTCAACTTTAATCTCCTTCATAAGTTTTAGTATTTTTCCGCTATTCCTTATGACTGGGAAGCGGTGATTTGCAAAGACTCATGCAATGTTTATGAGCTTTTTTGAATTCTGGTTGTGAAGTAGTATATCCTCTTTGCGTTCCACAAACTTCCTTCGTACGGCATCCTGCATAAAATGATGCTTGTTTACTTACAATAAAATCTTTAGCGGCCGTCATAATGAAACTTGAGATTGGGGCTAACCATTAACGGCTTCTTCTATATTTATATACTCATCAAAATTTTTTCTATATCGCCCCTTGCCCAAATCAAAATCTTTTACAATAGTAATAAAACTATATTTCGAGTCACCACCATTCCAGCATCGCTGACAAATTTCTTTAAACTTTATAAAGGACATATCACTTCCAACATGATTTAGAAAGATATGCCAAAGATTTGCATCATCCTGTTTCCATATTGAAATAACATTAGCGTTATCTCTAAGTCCGTACTTTACTGTGCTGGCATACGTTTGACATAAGTAAAAGGAATCAATACTCTTATGTCTACCACAGGAAAAAAACCGTGCGATCTTGTTTTGTTCGTTTGCATGAATATCATCAAAGACAATAATTGAATCTTCTTTTGCATCCTCTGGCCTAATCAAATCTTTATAATTCCCAAATTCGTAGTAACCAATATCCGTCTTTAAGGGTTCAAATAACTTTCTTAACAGTTCATACTTTGGCTGATATAAACTTTTAGAAAACACAGACGTTTTGGAATGCAAGTCCATTCTCATGTAAAATGAGAGATATTGGAGCGTTGGTTTTTCCACAATTCGATGGTCCCGCAAATATTGCCCTTATATTGGATGGGAACAAAGGTCCATGTTTACCAACTTCCTTTGCACTAGAAGTGGTATATGTATCAAAGTTTTGTATGGGTATTTTAACTTTTTGTCGTGCAGCTTCTACCGGGATATTTGATTCTCTACTTTTATTTCGAACACCAAGTTTATAGAGGTGATCTCGTAGCGTTGTTCTAGGCACATTATACAACCTACTAGCTTTACGCGTATTTAACACACCTTTCCGAATTTCACTAATTGCTTTCTCTAAAGATTGCTTGGTGTACATTTTTCAAATATACTGTTAAGACTGATTCAAAAATTTCAAAAAGCAGTCTTTTATACTAAATAGTCCATCCCTGCCCGCCCGTCCGTCCATCCACCCGTCCGCCCACCAGCCCGTCCACCCGTTCATCCGCATTCGTTCGCCCGCCCGCCCGTGCAACCGGTCCGCCCGCCCATACGGAACGTTGCGCTGCAGCCAACAGGTACATGGACGAAGAGTACGATCTCATGACACTGTGTAAGTATTTGACCTACTACGATGCCAATAACGTTTCCCCATATCTATGTTATATAATTTCGAATCGATTTTTTAAACCCCAGGACATATGTTCACTCAATTTAAAATTTTTTAAAATTTTTTCTAAACCTCAAAATTCCGAATGGGGCACCCGCAAAGCCGATAAACATAATGAAGAATTCATACGAGTCATGAGGATCGTAGAAAATTTTTTCTAGACCGCAAAATGCAAAATGGGGCACCCGCAAAGCCGATAAACATAATTTCATTTATTTCATTTATTAATAAAGTCTACACAGACATATGTATATAAGTCCGATTATGTAGTCAATTTAATTCTAAAATTTAAGAACACACTTATACTAGTCTAATATTAAAAATGATATATGTTAAAAAGTAAAATTATAATATTAAAATAATAGTGCTAAATAATCCTATGTAATTTCACGATGCTAATTATATCTGCCTATCACTATCGTTAAAAATTTTCTAGCCCGCAAAATGCTGATTAGGACACCCGCAAAGCTGATAAACATAATGAAGAATTGGAATGAGTCATGAGAATTGTCATAAGACCCCCTTCCCCCTTCAACACCCTACAACTAGTAGGCAAGCAGAAAGGGGTAGGAAGGGGGGCGGCGATCCAGTGAAAAACGATGTGCGCCAGAAGTGTCTTGAGGATCGTCCGAATTTACAAGGCACACCACCTCAACAACTGCGAAATAGAAGGCAGGGTGGGGGGATCGATCGAGTGAGGATCGAAGTGCGCCAGAACATAGGTATATTATCTACTCAAAATCATAATCAGAATCCGCAATGTCCAGATTTGATGTAAGAATTTTGAAATCTAAGTCATAGAATTCAACAAGTAGAGGCGTTATGTCATTTAGTCTCTTACGTAACTCAACAATTTTGGTTGAAGTAATTGTTTTATCGGTACTGTTATGAATTTCTTCCAAAGAAGTAATATGATTTGTGAATCTAGTAAGACGTTCTTTAATATAACCGCGAGCTTTAGTAAGGGACTCCATAGTATCTAATAATTAATTGAAAAGTGAAAGTAAAATTATCACAACGCGCCACTGGTGGTAGTTGTGCTTATTCAATCCACGCCATTGGTGGAAAGGCAGCAGGTTAAGAATTTATTCGCAATGGGAATTTAAAGTACACTAGGATAGAAAGCGCACGCCTATGGTCGCTTTGTTGAAACAAGAGTTCGCAATCATAAAAACAAAATACCCGTTTCGTATGTAACGATGTGTTATAAAATGTGTGAGTAACCTCAGAATTAACAAATTAGCATATTATAAATCCCAAAATAACTTAAAACTAAATAAAACACAATGCTTGTTTTTATTTAAAATGTAAACAGTAAAAATAAGAGTGAGCACTTTGCCGCAGCAGGAGGTAAATAACCACATAAATAACAAAGAAAAGGATACCTGTACCATTGACTTACCTTTGTCCCTGTTTGAACTTGCAAGTGTGCAAATGAAATGAAAGCGGTTGCTCTTTGTCTCGCACATGTACCATGAAACATTCAGGGCTTGCTTTGGAATCCTGTTTCGAAGGGTTTAGTACAGCCGAATCACAAGGGTCGTTTTCCACTGAAGCTTTCTTTGTTCTGCCAACGTAACTAAAATTGTAGCAATAGGGTACTGACCTTGTTTATATAGAATAAATGATGCTAGTTGCATTCCTTTGTAGTTTAAAAATATTTGAGCAATGATGCTGCATTTCTTGAACCATTTAATTATAATATCGGCGCCATTTGGTTAATTATGTCCTTGTTAGAAGCGATTAGGTTAATTGTACCAGTGGTCGAAGGCCACAAGATTAATCATTATTATCTGCGCACGAATGGACCATGTTGGGAAGGTGACTAAGGCCTATTTTAGAACGAATTCTTGACTGATTATTTCTCCTTCTTGATAATTATTTGGGGACTGTACCAAATAAAATTTGTAGCTGGTTTCTGAAATATAATTAAACACGCGGCACTTTAAGGGTATATTAATAATTAAAAACTTGAAACTATTTACAAAGAGTTGTACATTTTAAAGAAACTGAACAGCGCTACATTTTTCTGCTTACAGTAAAGCGTCTGGGTATGAACTGCTAAGAGCGCATCATAAAATTAAAGAGGGTGGTTGGTAACCAGAAACTTACGCTAGATGGCGAGGTCAGTATGATAACATATATAATTTAAAGTAGATAAAATTATTAGAGCAATATCCAACATTATGTTTTTAGCTATTAAAAAATAATATATACATACGATGTTACCCCAAGTACAAAAATATTTACTGAATGTTTTAAGAATATTAATTTATTCATTATTAATTTAGAATACTGAAAATTTAACAAAAAATAATTGAAACTATATAGTTATTTATTGAACACTTTTTGATTATGTTTAGAATTTATACAATACTATTAAGCCTTCAAAGGCGTCTTTTATATAGACAAATTTGTTATACATATTTTCATACATTTATACTGATTACTTTAAGAATATTCATTAAATGTTTCATATTTAATTTTAAATTAGAATATTTAAAATATACAAAAAATATTTGAAGCTGGATATACATTGAACATTTCTTTATTAAGGTTTAAAATATATATAGGATATCATTAATTAAATCTTTAAAAGCGCATTTTCTAAAATATGTTGTAAATATTCTCCACGCAGAATAATATTTACTGAATGTTGTTAGAATATTCATATAGAATATGTTTCAGAAAAAATTAAAATTAGAATCTTTAGAGTATATAAAAATATTTAAAATTATCTACTAGTAAATATTCTTTTGTTATAATGTTTCGAATCTGTATAGAACATTATTAGTCAAATCTTCAGAGAACGTTTTTCTTAAAATATGTTATAAATATTCTTCGTATACAAAGATATTTAATGAACCTTCTAGGAATATTTAGATGGAATGTTTCACATTTTATTTAGAATTAGAATAATTAGAATATACAAAAAATATTTAAAACATATATATCGTGAATATTCTAGATTGAATGTACTATAAATATTTCAAATAGTACTATAATATTTATCAAATATTCTTGGAATATATTTTAAGAATATTCTGTATTTTAGAACATTTGAACTAAAATAGAATATCCTGTAAATATATTGTGTTATCTGGGTACTAACTAGTGCCCTTTCAAACTCTTGATTAACAGTTTTAGAACTTAATATATTAGTTACATTCTTTTTTGCAATCCTAATAATTTTCATAGCCTTAATATTAGTTTTTTCTTCATTACAACAACTGCTCTTTCCACTGTTTATATTGTTTACATTACTACGATTAGCTTCCGCCTACCGTTTCACTATCTAAGATTTTAGTGTACTTGTCCTGCTGACAAGTTGCTCTATAAGCAACTGTTTCTTTGTCTTCCCCTTCATTTACTCTATATGTTTCCGTTTCTTTTAAAGTTACCTTGGCAAGAACATCCAGGACCTCTTTGTTTTTAACTTTAATTATTTGATATAAATGTCCTTTTCAAATCAGAATGTCCTGCTTTGGCTTACACAAATAAATCTTCTCAATCTAATAATTCATCTATAACTGTCTCTACAAATCTCTTTTTATTTGGGTTACGATAATCTACAGAAAACTGTATCAACCACTTGAAATTATTCGTCTCTTCTTCCCTTATAAAGTCTTTCTACCTATCATTGAGTCTCATATAGCTTAACAGATTTGATATAGTTCGAGTATTATTTTTAGGAAGTAGATCACAAGGCTTGACATTGGTAGTTACAAGAATAGAATTTTTATAACGAAATAAACAGCGATTAATTATAGTTTCAATAGTTGCATCCGAATTTAATTCATCATATAGCATTTTAAATAAACCAACGTTGGATTCTTCCTGCTGCCATCGGCGTTAAGCGTTATTTTCTCGGAATAGTTTTTGATCAGAACTTAATTCAAACTTTCTACCAACTACATATTGATATAAATTTTGAACAGCCCAATAAACGTTAGTGCTTCCTTATAAATTATACTGTAATTAAGTTCCAATTTTGCTAAAACTTTTGAAATAAAACACGCAGGTTTTTCCGTTCCATTTTCTTCAATATGATTTGGATCCGCAACAATGCCTATTTGACTAGTCTCACAGGTCAACCTAAGTGGTTGATTAGGATCATAATGCGTTAAAATTCTATCAGAAACAATTTCTTTCTTAGCTAATTCAAAAGCATCGTTATAGTACTTATTTCATTTAAAAGGTTGATTGCCTTCCAAAAAAGTAAACAAAGGTTTGATCTTAGTAGCAGAATTTTTTATAAACTTTTAATAATAATTAATAAACCTTAAAATGTTCTCAATTATTTAACATTTTCTGGTCGTGGCATGTCCAACACTGACCTTATTTTACTAGAATATTTTTCTAACTCGTGTTTTGAAATTTTGTGCCCCAAATAATTTGTCTTGGAAAAATTGACATTTGGAGTAATTTAAAGTAAAACCTGCAAAGTTTAGACTTAAAACTTCTCTTAGATTTGTTACGTTTATTTTCGGTATAAATTAAAAACCCCTTTTTCTCTTGTTAATTCATAAACCCCCTTTACAATAATTTTAACTGAAATCTATTTGCTTGGAAACAGCAAGTTTATGATGAAATTTAAATAAGTTAATACCATATTTTAGGTATCCTTTAATGTGTTAAACATTCCAATAACGTATAATTGCTTTCTCATAGTTTTAATCTACAGACTCGTCGAACTAAGGTCGTGCACTTGAAATGATACTATATATATATATATATATATATATATATATATATATATATATATATATATATATTGTAGCCTTTAAATTCCGATTTAGTTTAACGAGAAATTCCGATAATTAGAAAGGGAGCCCACGGCAAATTAAGATGGAAGGTGGCTCTAAGTTGAGGAAATCTCAAAGGCAAAGCGGCTAGTCGAACTATATGCTCTGGGTAGAGAATGAGCTGTGGGTCGGGGTGTAATTGCAACCACTAACAATAAAAATAAGGCGCTACCGTATTTTTTTTATACTGAGAAGACCTAATACAAGTCCCTTGTACAAGGCTAATGCGGAAACCTTTCTCCTATAACCGCTATATAATTTTTAAAGACCTCCTAATCTTTAAAGTATCTTACCTTATGGCTCGACCTTGACCTTAGCAATCCTCCATTGCACCTGTGAACAAATTAAACAAAGAAAAGCACTGTTTGTGCATTCAAACTCAAAAATAATTAAATACAATCAGAATCGACTTTCATTCCTCTTAAATAAAAGATAGTCTTTAGTCCGAAAATAAGAATCTATTCTTTTTGGTATCCAATAAAGTAATTTTCTACAAAAAATATGTCTTCCTTTATAAGTTAATTTAAATTAGAAAGAGTTAATTACAATGGTACTGAATATATCCGTACCAATTACTATTTAATGAAGTTTATATAACAGATTGACAAAGCATAAAATTGCTTATTTATAGAAAGAGTTAATTATGGTAAATTTACCTTAATTTCACAGTAAATAATTACAGATAATTGTTCATAAAATATCAAATGTAGAAATTTAATTTCTAAAGGTTCAAAGTTAGAAGAATTTACTTTATCTAATTAGTAGTGACATCTTCTGATGTTTCATTGAGTTAATAAAAGAATTTGTAGGAACAAATTACAGATTCATATCGTATAACTACGAAAAATATAATTGAGGTCTGTCCTTGACCTGTTCAAAGTTAACACAAGTCGGTTAAAGTAAAATTTATCTCGTTACTACGTCGACAGTTCAAACAACATACGAACATAATTTTTTGTACATACCAAAACTCCAAATTGCACCTAAATACTTGCTTGAAAGCTGACGTATGTATTAACAACGGAAAATTCCATTCCAAACAAACAGCTGCGCTGCATACTGAAAAACACGTCACTTGGCTTCCATTATCTGCGTTTCAATTTACAGATGTTCCAGGCGTAATTCACACCACAAGAAAGCAAATGTTGTTTGTAATTAACTTGAATAAATTATAAATGTGATTCCATATTATACAAGAATAGAATTGTTTTCATTTAATTTTTGCATGAATACTATTCAGAAAAGTTGCTTATTTATAATTTACGTTGCAATATATTTTAAAATAAATTATTCCCAAAGTTACACTGAAAATTTCAATCAATATTGTTATAGAAACAAATTCACTTACTGTTCCTAATGGTCTTTTAACAAAAACTTCATCGTTCTTCACGACTGGTTTCAACAAAAAAATGGACCATCCAAAACAATTTTTTTCTTCCATCGTGCACGCTTCCAACACCGAAAATCAATCACGGACATCGCTCCTAAGAACAACTATCGACCTGCTTGAACCCCAGCTGTGTTAGAAGTGCCGGCCGAGCTTGTTGCCGCCTGGTAACAGCGATACCTAGCGGTTCTTGAGTAGAGGGGGCTTTAAGAAGGATACCAAACAAAAGCTTTTATATTGTCTCCGTAGAAATTAATTTTTAACATGAACTAAATACTAGTTCTTTATTGGACAATAGATTATATTAAATTAAGTGGATTGGATAACATTATAATGTATTATATTATTTAATATTTAATAAAAGGATTGATTATACAGATATATATATTAGGTGGAAAATAAAATTGCTACAATATATATATATATATATATATATATATATATATATATTGCTGTGTAACTTCGCTCTGGATCAGTACTCTCCCAAAAAACATTCGAGAATTTATTAATTTACCAAAAATCGCAAATTTCACAAAATAGAAAATTTTCAAAAAAAAACATTTCTTACTCGGATTCTGCTTCCATCAACTTTGATTTCTTCAACAGATCCCTGGCTAGCTCAGCTGTGCTTCCTCTTGGATACCTAAATTTCCTATCATTCTCTTTACCGTTCACGCACACTCTCAATAAAACCACAAAATAGTACAACAATCATACAATATTTATTTACCACTATTTACAAATAATAATTCAAGATTATTTACATTTCGGTGCTCAAGTTACACCTCAATAAATTTTATCTTTGTAAAGTCCAGGATTTTTAAATTAAAATATCAAACACATTTAATGTAACAGGAGTAAATGGGTTCTGAATAATACCTTTTTTTTATTTATAATTATTTCTAATAAGTGCACTCTGGAGTATGGTGAGCTCATGATAACCCAGTTTATTTTATTAATGTATGCTTTTTACTTTGCTTACTACAAACACAAAAAAACCCATGTACTCTTAACAATAAAAATTTAAATTTATGAGGAACGTTAATAAGCTTTACGTACACCTTTAGATTTATATTCAAATACCATAATAAAAGTTAGTTATACGTATTCTTTTCAATATGCAAAATAACGAAAATACCATCAAAGCTTCTACTCACACCTTTAAAAGATTCTATTTCAAATACCATAATAAAAGTTAGTTATACGTATTCTTTTCAATATGCAAAATAACGAAAAATACCATCAAAGCTCACTCTCACACATCACAAATAAATTTTCACAGTTTATAAAAAACAGCAGATTCTAATGCGTTACCTGGAAAAACTTGAAGATTCCATCTCTGTTGACGATGTATCATGTTCCTGAACCCTCGGCCTCGTGGCTATGCGCTGCTTGCTGCCCCCAGCTATTTATAGATGAACACCATCTAAGTTGTGCTGCATGCTATTCATTCAAGATCCATCCAAATCCAAATCCAAGTATATTACACTTTTTTATTATTGCAGAATTTAATTTACGGTACTTTACTTTACTTTACGAGCTTGTTAAAATATCTGTTGCACCTCAGTTAAAAATAAACTCGACACTATCCGCGTTTCAAACTATAAGGCCAACACTTTACTATTTAATTTATAAATTTTAAATACTTACAAGCTCGTTAGTAGATTTCTGCACGTAGTAAGCAATGCAAATTAACAAAGCCAAAGAGAAACTTAATAACTCACCTCCCGTATTTATACGATTCTAAATGTAACTTCTCCAAACTCCCCTAACGCGAAACACTTAATTCAACTAATTCGTTCTTCAAATTTTGGTATAACCGTTTTCAAAATCTTTGAAATTTAGCTCGTTGATACGATATTTTCCGAAAAACCCGCATTCAATTTTTCCGTGCTTGTCTGTTTTAAAACTAACTATTTCGACCAATGATACTTTCAGTGACGTCTTAAAAATCCCGCCTATATTAACTCTATTCCTCTCTTATGCATATTAGATGTTTCCTTCTACCCTCGCTCGAGTGGTAAAAAATCTATATTACTGTCTGCGTGGTATCTAACCCACGTGGACTGAATACGTGCGTTTCAAAGTGAAATGCTATTATGTCTGTCTCATTCCGAGGCATATCATTGATTGTCCATCCCTTCTGCGCCTTAAGGAAACTTTTGGTTAGCATTTATGCGAAACATCCGACCGTTTGCACGATATACTTTGAATCTTGTCTTTTATCTACACAAATAACGGGAAGTTGACCTTTCAAAACATGCACCTGTACCTAATTAACGAACATTTTAAAATAACATTTCTAGGAGTTTGCGTTTCAAGGTATTTTATATACAACGTTTGTTCGTTTGTTAGTAATGCTTTTCGCCTTGGTATTATCGATTTTTCATGCTCTTATGCGTATTAGACGTTATAACCCTTTCAATTAAACTCAATTAAATTAATTAATAATTTCCATTGGCTTATACTATTTATTTTCTTTACGAACCTACTAAATTTTAATCCCAAACTATAAAATTTTGGTAATACTTGTTACTTTAAATTAACTAAATGAAATAAATTTCGCACGTAAATTATGGTTGTTTCCTCTATACAGGGTGTTTGAAATTGCCTTGTTTATACTTAAATTTAACCCTTTAAAACCACTACAATATATATATATATATATATATATATATATATATATCATATGATATATTCCCTCGTAAATGTCAGATAGCAAATTGGACCACCATATATCATAAACCCTTACCTGATATCACAAGGTCGAGAATTTCTTATTAATGATGGAAGCCCAAGGTAAAGTTGGATGGAAAACGGCTTGAGGAAAAGAAACACTCTTTAGAGATAAACGGCTAGTAGAGTGTTAGCTCTGGGTAGATCATGAGCTTGGGTCATGGGTTGTCAGTTGACCAAAAATGTAGATAATGAGCGCCACCGTATTTTTCAATACAACAACATACAAAAATACATGTACTAGTATTAGGGGAATGCGGAAACCTTGAATCTACACCGCTTATATAACCAGAAAACCTGTATATCAACCTTGCAAAGTACTTACCAAAATATCAATTACCAGATGAGTTACAGATGTCTCGACTTAACCTGTGAACAAACAAATGCTCAACATGGACACCGTTTGTGTCCTTAAAAATATTCATAAAAAATAACGTAATTGAATTCAAGTTTCAAAAATATATATACCTAGGGTATCTGTTATCATAGGACACAATTTTTTTTCATTAAGGACCTATAAATTTCACTTGAATTTTTAATAATAAAAGAGTTAAGCAAAAATGGATTCTATTCGATTAAATTCTCTTAGTTTGTTTCTACATTAACTTCTTTTTTTCAAAAAAAACATAAAGATTTTTAAATTGAATATTTTTACATAAATTTACTATAAAGTTTGTGCTTTCTTAATAAGTAATATTTCATATTTTCATTTTAGTCATCTGTAGTACTACGTCGACTTTACAAAAAAAATTTGATTATTTAACGTCTTATAATATTGCATCATTCAACAAAGAGTTAGCGTTACTTTATTTCTTATAAAAAAATTCATCATGTTCTATAAAAATCAAACTACATAACCTCAAAATTACTAAAGATATTTTTAAAGTAATGCAAAATAACATGTGATTTTTATATTGGATAGCTAGATATTTTTGACATCATATGTCAATAGCAACTTTTTCAGTGTAATCACTAGTGTCTGTGAAACATTTACGACACGTAAACTACATAGCCATCTTTAAAAATTTTGCAAAGTTACAAGTTTAGTACGGGATCTTTCTTTTTCTAAATGAAATTAAGATAACTAAATCAAGGTAAAATTCCAAACTTCTATCATTCGTAAAACATTTAAATAAATATAACTGGAATTAAAGATTAAATTTCACTCACGTGTCGAGGTACAGTTTAATCAAGAAAACATGAACTTTTAGACCATAACCATATCACACCAGATGTGGACCATTCCATACACATCTGCAAGGCACGCAACAAGAAACATACCATTACGACAGAATTTAACGCTGGAATTATAAAAGTTCTTCTAAACGAAAAATTATCTAACCAAACTAAATTTCCATTAAGTACGTCCTATTATTTTCTTGTATTTCAAATCTCGACTAACTTTTCATTTCAGCAGTATTTATGGTATTGAGGATATTCACAATATTGACGATATTTACGGTATTGCACTATGAAGAAAGCATTAATAAAATTTATCTAATTAATTATACTAACTGTTTTAATGATGAGGGGTAGCTTCTATCTTCTTTTACGAACTCGACAGCAGGCCATGTGCCTGGATACCATTTTGACCTTTCTATGCTGCAGATAGCAGCTTACCTGTTCAGACGCTGATAGAAAAGTGACACGAAATGACAATTTGTCGATTCTTACTATAGAAACTTAGACCTCTAAAACGAAGGAGCGCATATCCCATTATGTATTTTATGAATTATTTGTGACCAGATATTTATAAATTATATTTTTATTTTATTGAGGCTATTATATTAGACTAATAAAGAAAGTGTAACTGAGTAAAAAAATACGTTACACACTATCCGATAAAGCGTATTTTCCCAATCACGCTTTGATAACCGCAATACGACTTGGAGCTCTGGTTGTTTAATTAAACTGATTTATGTTCACTTTCTTTTAAGAGATGTTAAAAAGCACTCGCCGGAATTGCTAGACCCTGCGTTCGGCTTTTCTTTATAAAAATTTCGCGCACGCCTTCTATCATTTTACAATTATATACCTTATTTTTCCGACATTTAGTGGTTGTGAAGGGAGGTAAGCAGCCTGTGGATGCCAAACTACCCCAACACTTGAACATTTGCCGATTTAAAAATTTTTTCAATATACTTTTTCGCACAGTCAACATTAGTTGCAGATATTTCACAACCAACCCTTAAAGTTGTTTATAATAATCATCAAATTTATCTCCGTTTATTTTTTCGTCAGTAGGCTTTTCGTCTCAAAACTAGTTGGACATGAACCTCCACTTATTTATATTCTGAGCTAGCCTATACACTTTCCTGAAATTCCCACACAGTCTATATACAGCTCAGATCCCTTTCTATGGTTTTCTAATTATATGCCCTATTTTATCGAGATTCAGTGGTATGTGAAAGGGGTTAGGTAGCCTGTGGCTGCTAAGATCCCCCAACACTTAGACATTTGCCGAGTTAATAGTTTTCCAGTAAATCCTTTCACACATTTAACATTATTCGAAAATTTTGCACAACCATTACCTACAGTTTCTTATAGTAATCATCATGTTTAAGCACAGTTATTTTTTCGTCATTAGTTTATCCATCTTGGCACTGGTTGGATGCGTACCTCTATTGATTTCTATTCTGAGCTAGCCTAAACATTTCCTTAAAATTCCTACAGCCTATATCTTTCACTATCTGTATGCAATAGTCTAACCTAGGTCTGCCTCTACTTCTCTTTTTTTCTATTTCTGCTTCTAATATATTCCGCACAATTCCTTCATGCCGTAGTATGTGGCCAATCATCCTATCTCTTCTATTTTTTACCATATTGCACATATTTCTTTTTTCCCCTACCATTTTTAAGTACCTCTTTGTTCTAAACTTTATCTGTCCATGATATCTTCATCGTTCGTCTGTAGCACCACATTTCAACGACTTCTACCTTTTTCTTGTCCGCTTCTCCTACTGTTCAAGCTTCACAGCCGTATAGTGCTGTGCTCCACACATATGGTTTAAGCAATCGTTTCCTTGTTTCTATGTTTGTTGTCTTTGAACACAGTAGTTGCTTTTTCTTGTTAAATGTAGTGCGACCTTTTACTAATCTTTGTTTTAAATCTTTTGTGCTTTTCCCATCTTGCGTTATTTGGCTTTCTAGGTTGCAAAAACCTCTTGTAAGTCCTTATTACTTATTTGTATTCTTGTTTATGTTTTATTTTCCCCTCCTTTGCATAAGTACTAGTAATTTAGTTTTATTTCTGTTAATTTACATACCGAATCTCTCTGTTAGAACTGTTTCCATTTCATTTAGAGCAGCTTCTAACCCTTTCTTGCAAAATGCTGATACCGCTATATCATCTGTAAATTTAAGCATATCAATTTTTTATCTCTGCATGTAATTCCAAATGTCTTTCTGCATTTGACAGTATTCATTGCCTCTTCAATGTACAAGTTTAAAATTAATGCAGATAGGGCACATCCCTGTCTCACCCCTTTCCTATATGTTTACTTCTCTACGTTCCTGCTCTAATTCTATTACTGCGGTTTGCTCTTTGTACAAATGTACTATTCGTCTATTCCTATAACTCATTCCACTCTTTTTGAGTATTTCAAACATTTTTTTCCATTTTACATTGTCGAATGCTTTTCCAGATCTACAAACCCTATTGTTGCGAGCTACTATTAGGCAACCCGCCAAACACACAAACGCCGCAAGCACTGTATATTCTGCATGGACCGAGAAGCTTCTGGTAATTACTGGAAGATGGGTCATCCTTTTTAATTCACGGTATAAATAAGACCAATGATGAAGTACAGAGTTAGTCTATATCAGAATGTCAAATATAAATTATATCGTGTAAAGTTAAATAGTTAAGCTTTTGGAAGTCCAACAGTAAACATAAATGTTATATGATGTGCATGTGTCTAATGTACATGCAGCTTGTAGAATACATAAATAGACAAAAGTGTAATAAATAAATTATTGTAGTTGTGTTAGTGTTGTTATTGGACCTATGGTTTAGAAGTTAGTTAAAGAAGATATTAGTGCTTGTAAATTCATTAGTGTGATAGTGGTTCATTGTTAATTGGACTGAGAACATCTATAAATAAAGCATATACTGTTAATTAGACTTGTGAACAGTGAGTACTAAAGACTTTTGTTATTACTTAGTGAAACGCGATAGTAGTAGCCCGCAACACTGGTCTAAAGATATTTAAGTAGTTTGAATATGCCTGTAACAAGAAGCCAAAATAAGATGGACGCAGAAACTTTAATAAATTTCTTTAAGGATTTTAAATCAAGTGTGGAAGAAAAGTTAAGTGAAAATGCTGCGAAAATAGATGAAAAGTTTAGTGAAAATGCTGAGAAAATGGAAGAGAGGTCGGCTAAATTAGAAGTGACACAGTGAAGAAGCTGAGAAAATGGAGGAGAAATTGGCTAAACTGGAAGTGACACTCAGTGAAAACTTAGTGAGGTCAGTTGAACTGGAATCGACCCTTAAAGAGTTTAAATACGGTATGGAAG
This sequence comes from Platerodrilus igneus, assembly GCA_036346225.1. Taxonomy (NCBI): domain Eukaryota; kingdom Metazoa; phylum Arthropoda; class Insecta; order Coleoptera; family Lycidae; genus Platerodrilus; species Platerodrilus igneus. The sequence continues at coordinate 29,379 of JARFIW010000172.1, read as the reverse complement.
TGACACTTAGTGAAAATGCTGCAAAAATAAAAGAAAAATTGAAGGAAAATTCAGCCACGCTAGAACAAAGATTAATGGAAAGCTCTATTGCATTGAAAGAAGATGTCACTGAACAGGTAAAAACAGTTGAGCAAAAGTTGGACAGTAAATTGGTAAAAATTAAAGAAGATGTGATGAGACTGCTAGAACAAATGATTTCACTAACAACGCGGCTACTTGAATTAGTAAACCAAGTTGTAAATCAGAACATTCCAGAAATAAGAAGCATGGAAAGAAGCGAGTCGATACCGGTAAAATTTAAAGTGAAACCACCCACATTCGATGGCAAAACACCTTGCCCACATATTTGAAACAATTTGAAGCTGTTGCAATAGCCAACGGTTGGTGCAACAAAGAGAAGGCTATCTCTCTAATAGTGGCCCTACGGGGGGAAGCTCTTAACATCTTACAAACGATTTCCGAGAACCAGCAGAATGATTACGGTCTCTTAACGTCGAAGTTTGAGATGAGATATGGAGACGCTCATCTTCAACAGGTTTACCATGCACAAGTTAAGAACCGCTCACAAAGGACAAATGGAAGACGGCAAGAATTCGAAGATGACATTGCCAGATTAGCTAGATTGGCATACCCAACGGCACCAGATAGCTTCCTTGAACAACTGGCTGTTCAAACATTTGTAGATGGCGTTAAAGATGGCGAAATACAGCAAGCGCTTAGATTAGCACGGCCAAAAATGTTAGATGACGGACTGGCTCATGCGCTTGAATTTGAAGCAGCTAAGCAGACATCACACAAGATGTGTCACAAAGTCCGGTCTGCCTTAGAGGAACCTAGTCAAGCGCAGAACAGCATAGATAAAATGATCAACCGTGTGGCGGAAAGGCTGGAAAGAAAACGACCGCGGAGATGGCGTCTGCGATGCTGGAGCTGCGGTGAAGTTGGTCATATACAGAGACGCTGCACTCAACCGGCAAAACAACCGGTTAAGTAGCAGGAAAACTAAAGCAAGTTGAGGTAATGGGGCTAACGTCGGCAGCACAACGTAATGCCCCGAAGATTACCATCCGTGCTGCATCGTTGATGGGAAATCTGGACAGCATTTATATCGATGGTGGAATTAATGGTAGGGTTGTCCAATTACTCGTGAATACAGGAGCCACTATGACTATTGTGAGACCAGATTTGGTTGGTCGTGGAAAAGTGCTACCTGCATCGGTGTGTCTTCGAACGGCAAGTGGTGAGAAAATTTGTACTCACAGAGAGACTGCCGCTACGTTGGCAATTGGGGATAAACTAATTAACCATCTGGTATTGGTAGCCGAAATTACAGAAGAGGTGATCTTGAGAATAGATCTCATTAGAGAATATGGGTTTTATGTAAACACGAAAGAAAGTGTGCTTCGGATAGATGATGATGAGATTCCATTTCAAGGGACGAGTAACCAGACGATGCAAGTTCGAATGATTTGTGATATAAAAATACCCGAGAAGGGGGAAATTATTGTAATGGGACGCCCGGATGGTACGCTCCAGGAAGGACAAATATGCTTGATGGAAGCAACTGAATCGGGAATGGGTCAGGAGAGATTACTGATTGGAAGAACGCTGATAAAGTATCGAAATATGATACCAATAAGGGTGCTAAACAATAATCCGCATACGGTGACCCTGAAGAAAGACATGATTGTGAGAAATTGCATTCCAGTATGCCATATTAAACGTTGTGTGGACGACACGAAAGATAAACCAGCCAACGGTTGCTCACGGAAATTGCTGCATATGTTGATACCTTTGTGTCAATGATTAAACGGCGACCAACTGGGCAAGGTAAAAGAACTGGTCGGACGATATCAAGGTGTGTTTGCGCTGGATGATAGTGAGAAAGGAAGGACAAGTGTTGTGCAACATAAGATTAATACGGGAGATGCGCAACCGATAAGACAACACCCCAGGCGGCTTCCTTTGGCCTAGCGTAAGGAAGCCGATCAAATTATCACCGATATGGAGAACAAGGAGTGATTGAACCCTCGAATTGTCCATGGGCATCATCGGTAGTGCTGTCAAGAAAAAGGATGGGTCGACAAGGTTTTGTGTAGACTACCGGCGGTTAGACACCGTCACAAAGAAAGACAGTTATCTTTTGCCCAGAATTGATAACACCTTGGATACTCTGTCCGGATCTAAATGGTTTTCGACCTTGGACTTGAAAAGCGGATACTGGCAGGTAGGCTTGGACCCCAACGATAAAGAGAAAACTGCGTTTATAATTGGAACTGGATTATGGCAGTTCAAGATTATGCCATTTGGATTATGCAATGCACCTGCTACTTTTGAACGATTGATGGAGTCGATACTGCGTGGACTGTCCTGGAAAACAGGTCTGTTGTACCTAGACGATGTGATAGTGTTAGGTCTGTTTTTCGATAAATACCTTAAGAACCTAAAGAAAATATTCCAAAGATTACGTGGGGCAAACCTTACATTGAGCCCCAATAAGTGTCGCCTATTTGGAAAAGAGGCGAAATACCTAGGACATGTCGTTTCGGAGACCGGAATAAGAGCTGACCCCGACAAAATAAAAACGGTACAAGAGTGACCTACAGCAGCAGATATACACCAACTACGCAGTTTTCTAGGATTGTGCACATATTACCGACGTTTTATACTTGGGTTTGTGAACATTTCCAAACTGTTAACGAAATTAACCGTAGATGGACAAGAATATGATTGGAATGACGATGGCCACAGTGCATTTGAACAACTGAAACGGCTACTAGTTACAGCACCAATTTTGAGTTATTTACAGATAGAAGGGAAATTTGTGTTGGATACCGATGCCAGTAACACAGCTATAGGAAGCGTTCTTTCTCAAGTGCAAGACGGACAAGAGAAAGTTATTGGGTATTTCAGCAAGGTCTTGTCGCGGCCAGAAAGGAACTATTGTGTGACCAGAAGGGAGCTGTTGGCCGCCGTCAAATCCGTAGAGCACTTTTATAAGTACTTATACGGCCGTAAATTTCTGTTGAGAACAGACCATGCTGCACTAAAATGGTTGCAGGAATATGACTTTGACACAGAACATTGTGTAGGAACTAGCCATCGGAACGCAGACGCTCTATCAAGGAAACCTTCTCCGGTAGACTGCAATCATTGCTCCAAGATGGAAGAGAAAATAAGTGTCATCCATAGAATGACGGTAACCGATGATACTTGGCAACCCGAAATAATACAAGAAGAACAGAAGAATGACGCCAAATTGAGGCGTATTATTGAGTGGAAAAGTAGAGGACGACGACTAGCTTGGGAATAAATTAGTATTTCAAGTAGGAGCCTGAAAGCTTACTGGGCACAATGGAACTCCTTGGTGATTGAAAATAGAATCTTGAAACGACGCCTGGAATGTGAAGATGGCACTGAGAGGCTCCAAGTGATAGTGCCAAGAAGCAAAGTGCCGGAAGTGTTGCAGCACTTACACGATGGTATTTCCGGAGGGCACTTTGGCGCGAAAAGAACTTTCAAAGGAGTGAGAGAAAGATACTATTGGGTGAACTGCAAAAAAGATGTGAAGGAGTGGTACCGGAAATGTGAGTTGTGTGCTTCTGCAAATAGCCCGGTCACAAAACGGAAAGCCCCAATGAGACAGTATAACGTGGGGAATCCTTTTGAAAGGGTATAGTCATTGATATAGCTGGTCTGTTTCCTGAATCAGAGAAAGGAAATAAATACATCTTGGTTGCAATAGATTACTTCAGCAAATGGCCATAGGGGTATTTTATACCAAATCAAGAAGCCGAGACGGTTACAGATGTACTAGTGAGGGAGTTGATTTGTCGCTTTCGAGTTCCGTTGGAATTACACCCCGAACAAAGGCCGTAACTTCGAATCAGCGTTGTTTTAAAACGTCTGCAAGCATCTTGGAATCATGAAGACTAGAACCACGCCACTTTATCCTCAACGGGATGGAATGGTTGAAAGAATGAACAGCACGTTAGGGAAGTACCTAGTCAAAGTTGTCTCTGAACATCAACGAGACTGGGATCAATATTTACATTTGTTCCTACTGGCGTACCGATCTTCGGTACATGATAGCACAGGATACGCTCCTTCTTGCGTGATGTTAGGACGTGAATTGCGGCTACCATGTGATCTTCAGTTTGGATTTAAACCTGGAGAAAAGATTGCAGGTGAAGATTACGTTAGTAAGCTTCGTGAAAGATCAAATAGCATTCACGAAAACGTTCGAAAAAATATCCAGGCAGCAAGTGATCAAATGAAATCACAATATGAACGAGAGCTCAAGAAGGTGGTTATCAACCTGGAGATTTAGTGTGGTTGTATAATCCACAAAGACAGCGTCGGTTGTCGTCAAAATTACAAAGACAATGGGAAGGCCCGTACGAAGTGTTAACAAGAATTAATGATGTAGTGTACCGGATCAGAAGGTCTCCCCGTGGTAAACCGAAAGTGGTACACTTTGACCGTTTAAGATCCTACGCTGGCAACAACCAAGAAGGCTCGAATAATGAGAATGGTGTTCGACAAGTTATTAATCATTAGCCAAATGTAGATTTTGAGAGTTTTATGACGGCGTATGGTGGTTCCGCTAAGGCAAAATTTAGCGTTGTTGAAAAACAGCAAGATCTGTTTAGAGCACCAGAAGAGTATTCCCTTGCACGTTGCGTAGCTCAAGATTTGGAAATGTGAAGGGGAATAGCTGTTGTTTTTAAGAAAAAGTTTGGATGTGTGGATGAATTAGTACAGCAGCAGCCAACTGTAGGAAAAGCTATATATAATAGATATATATTTATTTTTACACTTATATTTTTGCCTGCATTGTATTGTTTTGTGGCTTGATTTGTTTGACGTTTGACGTTTGAGTATAAATAGAAAAGAAGATTGTATGTATATTATGTCTGTTAGGGAATGATAGGGAACGTTAGAGACAAATTTATGATAAAACACTTAGATCAAGGAGGACGAATTTGTAAATTTATAGAGCAGGCAAATAGCTGGATGCACTATTAATACTTTTGGCAACTGCTTAGAAATTTGAATCCATTTTAAACTAGCTAGCTAGATTGGGATAGTTTTAAGTCGACTTTTCAGGTCGCACTGGTAAGCAGAGCCGGCGTCTGCTATCCGGTATTACGGATCCCTCCCCCTCTCATTTTTGCTTGTGTCTTGTTGATCGGGCACACTCCAAAGTCAACGCTAGGGATACCATTATTTAAACCCTGTCTTTAGTTTTTATTATAGTTTGTTAGATTTTTAGTTAGATTTTTATTTAGGGTGGATTAATTATGAAGTTAGAATTAATAAGAAGCACGTTTATTTTTGCGTTTAAACCCAATGTAGTACCTCCGGGTGGAGCATTGGTAACGTGGCCGCAAGTATAGCAGCCCTAATTCTAATTATAATGTAGGAAAAGCTTTGGTTCTTCAGGATAAAAATAGTTATGTTTACTATCTGGTCACATTCCTCATGGCAGAGACCTAGTTATGGACATCTATGGGAGGCTTTGCTAAATCTTAATGCTCAGATGATGGAAAATGGAGTAAGGAAACTAGTGGTGCCCAAGCTAGGCTGTGGATTCGATCGCTTATATTGGAAGATAGTCCGAAATATGCTAGAAGTAGTTTTCCAGGGAACCAACGTCTAGGTCCTTGTTTGTTGTTATCAACCGGTTGCCTACCAAGACCAAGAAAAGAGTGTTGACTGTTACTTCCAACGACGTGGTGGATGCACCAGAAGAGATAACTGCCGATACCGTCATCAGTCATCGAATTGGCGACAAAATGTATTTACAGTAACGAGACGTAACGGTTTTAAAGAGGGGGCAGTGTTGCGAGCTACTATTAGGCAACCCGTCAAACACACAAACGCCGCAAGCACTGTATATTCTGCATGGACCGAGAAGCTCCTGGCAATTACTGGAGGTTGAGTCATCCTTTTTAATTCACGGTATAAATAAGACCGATGATGAAGTACAGAGCTAGTCTATATCAGAATGTCAAATATAAATTATATCGTGTAAAGTTATATAGTTGAGCTTTTGGAAGTCCAACAGTAAACATAAATGTTATATGATGTGCATGTGTCTAATGTACATGCAGCTTGTAGAATACATAAATAGACAAAAGTGTAATAAATAAATTATTGTAGTTGTGTTAGTGTTGCTAATGGACCTATGGTTAAGAAGTTAGTTTAAGAAGATATTAGTGCTTGTAAATTCACTAGTGTAATAGTGCTTCATTGTTAATTGGACTGAGAACATCTATAAATAGGGCATATACTATTAATTAGACTTGTGAACAGTGATAATAAAGACTCTTTGTTATTACTTGTTTTAAATTAGTGAAATGCGGTAGTAGTAGCCCGCAACGCTATATACACGATTTACCCTTTTTCTATTGTTTTCTCCATTATCACTCTCAGAGCTAAAATAGCCTACCGTGTTCCCCTGTTTCGCCTAAACACAAATTGATCTTCTTCTAGTATTTCTTCAGCTCGTTTTTTGTTTACGTGGCAGAAAATTAACTTCAAAAGTAAATATTATAATGAATGATTTAGAGGCAGGCGAACTGCACGATGTTTGCAGTAACTTTTTCTGCGGTTGCGGCAGCAGTATATAAAAAGCCTAGGAGAAAGTATCCTTGGGGAGTCTGTTTAATCAATCAGAAACAGCGTGAGAGAGGACATTTTCACAATTCTTTTCAAGATTTAAGAAATATTTATCCCGATCATTTTTTTGTGTATACTAGAATGACTCATGACTGTTTTATTCGTGTGTTGAATCTATTTCAACATAAACTGGTAAAGCATAGGGTTTGTAAACTTTTAAGTCCGGAACACAGACTTGTAATGACTTTACAGTAAGTATTTATTTTGTAGATTAATTTCATATACTGAGGTTAATATATAATTTTTAGTTATTTGGAGCACGGATGTAGCATGCAAGTAGTTGCTTGGCCTTTTTTTGTTAATAGGTCCACTTTCTCTATAGTAATCAGCAAAACTTGGCAGGCCATTTGGGACGTTCTCTCTCCAATATATTTGAAAAAGCCATCTCTTGAAGACTAGCAAAAATTGCAAGTGAATTTTATGCTTGTTTCAATTTCCCAAATTGATGAGGGGCATTAGAGAGTAGACATATTACCATTGAAGTACCCAATAAGTCAGGAACTGCATTTTTAAATTACAAATAATCATTTAGTATTGTACTAATGGCTGTTTGTGATGCTAATCATAAATTTTCATTAGTGGATACAAGAGCATTTGATTCACAAAGTGATAGTGTTGTTTTAGTGAATCTGCATTTGGTAGCGGGCTTGAGTCTGGTAGAATACAACTGCCACTAGAAGCACATTTACCTGGAACAAACATAACATTTCCACATTATTTTGTAGGAGATGAAGCAATTCCATTAAAATCAAATATCATAAGACCATATGATGAAAAAGATCTGGAAGTTGAAGAAAACGATTTTTAATTATCGTTTATCACGTTCTAGAAGAACAATAGAAAGCACTTTTGGTATTTTGGCTTCACGGTGGAGTGTATTGCATAACAATATCATTGATGAGGTTAAGACGATTGGAAAAATAACTGGAGTTACAATTTGTTTGCATAATTTTTTTGGAACAGCAGAACACACATTACCGCTTCGGCAACAATTGTATTGTCCACCTTCATATACTGATACAGTAAATGCTGACGATTGTATTATATTTGGCCAATAGAAAGATAAATTATTAAAAGTTTCCGAAATATTAGTCGTATGGGATCAAACTATGAAGCACATAATATGATGGTTGATAGACTACGTGATAAAGGCCATTCAAAATAACTTTAGGATGACGTCAAATATAGTAATAAAGTGTGGGTAACTGTATGCAAATAAATACCTAGAATTACACTTGAAGAATATTGTCATTTAAAACAATAAGGGTTGGTAGTTTTGTACGGTGCACCTTACTTTTTTTCTGGATGTTATAAAAAGAGTAATTGCACGACGAAGTATATGAAATACTTCGGCACAGCTTGCATCGACCTTTACGGTTGCGGAGGCTGCATGAGATTTGAAATCACAGGGTAAGAGGAATGCTTAGAGAATATCTGAATGTTAAAATTTAAATATTAAGACACTTATTTACACAACTCTAAAATAACTTAGAGAAACAAAAGTTAAAACACGATAAGAGAAATTTGATTAAATATGTATATTAATACTCAGTTATTACAATTCCAAAGGCATGTATAAGATATACGAGTGTGTCATTAACATTGTAGTCATCGCTATATATTTTAACATGATATAATTCATATATTTAATAAATGTACACGAGAAAATTTCTATAGAGAAATCAAAATAAATAATCTCTGTTTAAAAACTCAAAATTTAACTTAATGCGGGAGTAAATCAAAAAGTGATCATAATTGTAATAATGTCATGTAACAAATGCACATGAAATGAAAATTCAAGTAATAAACCTTTTTTACCATAAGAATCTTCATGAAGTTCCGAATGTTTACATATTTTTAGGTTATATATTAGAGAATTTTATTTGAAATCATTTAAGATAAGTAAAATGTAATTAATAATCAAAACAAAATATTTGTAGTGACAAAGACAAATTTAAATAGAGGTTAGACCTCTTTATTTTAACAGAAAAACGATAAAGTAAAAGTTTTAATCTCATACCTGTAGTATCAGTAGCTGAACTAATACTAATAGTTACTTAATTTATAGGAATCCTTCATATTCAGGAATCTGAGACATACCGGCGTTATGTCCAAACATGTCAATCATGTTACATTATCCGAAGATACTATTGGTCGAACTTATTGTTTTTCAGCAAGAATTAAAAATTGGGAACTCCCAAGGTAACGGCTTAAGTTACCGTCCTGTTTCTAGCCGTTATGAACAGTATCATTGTTTTCTAGTGTTTGAATTTTTACGCTTACAGAATAAGATTAAGCTAACATTCATTATAAACCAGCCTTTACTGTATGTTCTCTATATCCTCACCTTAAACATGTGTTACGGTATTCCGCGAGTTAAGGTTTGGGCCTTGGGAGCTGCTCTTTTAAAAAAACAGTTCCAAAACTTCTTAACAATTTATTGATTTATCTTAAACAGAAATTATCATGGAATTTTGACAAACTGATTAAAATAACTTTAAATCGAAATTAGTTAATTAATTAAACTAATATCAGGGCGAGTAGCCTAGTTAAACAACAACGCAAAAGCCGTAACACTCAGACTGACTATTGTCAACTAGGGCTCCCGGGCTTTTTATAATATCCCTACCCACTCACATGGCTCTGGAAACTTGCAGATCTCATGTCTGCTTATTCTTAATTTTACACTTTGTTACATTGTTTCAATCTTAATTTCTAGGTAATTGCGATATCCTAACCGTCTGTGACCTGCCACCTGCGGTATCACTATCGTCTGGAATACATTCTCATCCGTTCTCATAAACTGTTAATAACCTTTTTATATTTATCCTTGAGTTACATTGTTGTACTCGACTTATGATTTATTTAACAATTTCTAATAATTTCCAATTAGACTCTATTATTTAATATATATATATATATATATATATATATATATATGCTGTGATATTCTCCTTTGAATGCGGGAACTGGGTCCTTTCAACAAAAAATTCTAGTCCCACCGATTGGGCGTCATAAACTGCTGTGATCCTGGTTTCGCTTCAGCTGCTCACCTAATTTTATAAACCTCCTCATTCATAAAATTAAACAACACATTCCTACCACAAACATCAACGTTAACTCTATTTACATCAATATTCAGAATACATTAAATTTTCAAATTAAATTTCAGCATAAAATTCAGTTTTAAAAAGAATTTCAAGATTAATTTTATTATCACTTTAACGTGCATCCAGAATTAAAGTCCTTGTTGGATGCCTACTAATTAATATAACAATATAAGCAGACCGGAGTCTGAGTACAAAGGGAGCATCTACCACCCTTTTACGTTAATTAACCAGGTTCGTCTAATTGAGCTCAAAGACATACCTAAAATTTCATCATAATCCAGCACATCAATACTAAATACCCCTTTCTACTTAAACAAGCAAATTTCATCTTAAAATTAAAATTTTATGGTTAGTACAATTTCACTAATGTCCATTTAAAGTAAATCAATTATAAAGTTATTCAACACACACAAAAATGTCAAACAAAATAGTATAATTTACCTGAAGGTTATTGTCCTCGTAGCTTCAATGTACATCGTCCCTTTAGTTAATCACACCATTCCAACAGGATTATATTTACGGCTTCTAATTCTCAACGCTTTTAAAATTTTCTCCATCACCATTTATTTAAAGTTGTTTCTGGGCTTTTCCGGAACTCATCTGTGTATATCTGACCCTTGTTTCGTGGATCCAGACACGTATTTGAACCATTTAATTATTAACACCCCCGAAAAATAACAAAGAAATTCATACTTCTTTCACCAATATACGCCAAAACTGCCTACTTTTGTGTATACATTTGTCGTTGTAAATTTTGCTAATTGGTACAGTGATACTAAATTTTATTACCTTGTATCTAAGTGCACTGAAGTACATTCATGTTAGCACGTAAATAACAAGCTATTTTAAATCACTAAAATATACGAGCAAAATTTTAAATTATTTTATCAAACTAAAATGCACTGTTTAACATCTTGAATCAAGTCGCGGATGTAAGAGCTTTTAACGCATCGAATAGTCAAAAGTCTAAGAGAGCTTGTTTATATTCACCTCGGTATATATAGCAAAAAGCCTGTCTGTCGGTCTGTTCCCCAAAACGGGTAATTCTAAAGAATTTCTCATGCCATGTTCTCAGTCCGTCGCTCGCGCATCGGTTTTTACGAATTTTTCACTCGCCCCATTTAAAACTCAGAAATTCACACACGGCACGCAAACATGTCCGAGAAAAACTAATTAATTTTGTACAGAAATTGTTGTTTCTACCTCTGATATTTGCATCCTATTTTCAACCAATTGTGACCCTCGTGACGTTGCTTAAATCACGCCTTTTACTATATGTGTCTTTGCTTGACGCATTTTCTCTTTCCTTTTCTAACCTGTTCGTATTCGTGCAAATTGATATTCTTTATTATCGATTATATTTTAGTCCATGTGGAGTGTGAAATAACCCACCTTTAGCATTTCTCGTAACTATTAAGCCCCGGTTTCTCCAAGATTCTTTGAAACCATTTGTTATCTACACAATTTTCGCTGTACGTGATATTTAAACTACGCAGGTGTTCAAAATAATATTAATTCTCAGAGCTTTATTTTCTGGTATTATAATCTTGGGTTTTCACAGACTTTTATGCTTATTATTAATAATGGTTTAATTAACTCCAATTAAAATTGACTTCTATCCTTTCATTTTTAGCGAATACAAGTTAAATATTAATTATTATGTGTACACTTTGTTTTACTACCGGTTACTTAAAATAGGGTTAATTAATATAAATTTTGCACGTAATTTCCATTTGTTTAGGAATAATTACATTACCCGTAGAGCTTGTTAATACTGTTTCTTTTGATATAAAGCGTCTTGTACATGATTTAAATCTCTTATGTTTAATGAAACTAATAACCTTTTATGCTTCACGGTTTTAATAAAGCGTACCTCTTCCCAAAGCTTCTACACGGTGATTAAAATTATTTGATGTGATTATTTAATTTTCTACCCTGGTCTAAATATGAGTATTTTCCCCCTATTTGAATACAAATAATCCCACTTATTTGAATGCAAATATTAAGCATTTAGCCCAAAAAAAAAATTACAAAAAAAATTGCCTATCACTCTCTACCCTTATCTATCTAACTTACCTACCTTATCTCCAATTCAAAAAAATATTTACACCTATCCTATATCCCTATCCTATTCCTAACTCTCACCTAATTCTATAAACTGAAATTATCCCTAACTTCATCCTACTTATCCATTTAATCCTATATACATCCTATATACCTATCCTATTCCTAACTTTTAACTAATCTTCTATGAAATATCTACACTTAACCTATCTTATTTTCTTCCTACATTTACTCTTTATTCTCATCCTAAACCTATTCCTAATTATCTCCCATATTTATCCTATATCTAGCTTTATTTTCTATAAACACTTACTTCTACTCTTCTATCCACCTATTCTATCCCTTGTTCTATATCTATACTAAAGTTCACCTATCTCTATCCTTTGTTCATTAGGTTATTTAAATCTAACTCTCTTCTTGACCCTCCAAGTCTTTCTTCTAACCATCCTAATACTCTTCATCCCTATTTCTCCCCCTTCTATATCTATACTTATCCTCCCTATTATATCACATACAATAAACTTATCCTCCCTATTATCCTGACTCTTAAATATTGCTTCTTCTTTAGTCCCTACACTTGTCTGTTTCTTATTCATTATCATTTCCTTTTCTGCCGACAAACCAAACGATACTACTTTAAAATTATCGATTTTTCCCTCTATGGAAAATCCTATGTACCTTCTAGAATTCTTATGTAATGGAATCTGCCAGAATGAATCCCTTAAATCTACTTTATTAAAACAAACTTGCCACTTAACCTCATCAAAAATAATTCTGCCTTCACCTGCTCCTGATATGCTGCTGTTGCTTCTACCCCCACTAATTCTGCATGTTTTTGTACTAAAGCTTGAACCTCTACTCTCCTATCCTCTGGACATCTTATTGTGTTGATCTGTTTTACTTCATCATCCTCTACCTCTACTACATTAATATTCAACCCCGTGTCATCCTCTGTGACTTCATAACTGCCCTTCCATGGCACTACCCTATCCTTAATCCTTATTACCTTCCGTTCCATATCTATCAACACCCCTAACTTCATCATACAGTCAACACCTAAAATGCTCTGAAACTTCAGTCCAGGCACAATTACAAACTCCTGTTCACAGCTTAAACCTCCTATATCTATCCTAAGCACCACAACACTATTTACTACAGCAAACTTCTTTTTATTTGGAGCTACTAAATGGCTACGCTTTATAGGCATAATTCTATCACAAACCTTATCCCTAATTTTGCTGACGAATTCCTCCGATATTAAACTCGCCTCTGCCCCTGTATCAAGTAATATTTCTACATTATTCTCAAAAATTTCTATATTAATAATTGGCAAACATAATTTTTCCTCAGTTTCTGGCTCTACTTCCTCCTCAATTTTGAAAAATTCACGTGGATGTTCATATACATTTACACTGAAATCTAGTGATCTGTCGCGTTCTAAAAATCATGTCCAGGTCTGTTTTCCCTACTCGGTCCTGGTCTAGCCGTCACCTCAGCGTACGTCCTAGGCGTTTCCACTCGTTCCGTGTCTGTATTAGCAGTCCCGCTCATGTCTGGTGAACTATTCATTCTGGTAGGACCCGGTCTCTGTGCAAGTCCCCTTCCTAAACTATTACTCCTAACGTATGGTCGTCTCTGTTCCCAATTCTGTCGCTGGTATCCGTAATTATTCCCCCCTTCTAGCATAGTTGTCCCGTCTATTGTCAAACCTAACTGTGTTGATCTGTCTTTCCCTGTTTTCCCGAGGTCGTCCACTACTTACGTCGTCGTACCTCTGCAGGTATTCCAAAAACATTTCTCTGTCCACTATGTTCTGTAGTGCTACGTGCTGTCTTATGTCTACCTCGAAGTGTCGTGATAAATACTTAATAATTTGTCGGTCCGTCAGTGGTGGGTTCAGTTGCTTTGCTATGCTATACTTGCGTATAGCATATTGCTCCTACTTCCTGAAAATTCTCCCTTAAATTTCCTGTGATTAAGTCGTCTTGTACCTGATCTTGTCTGTGGTCACTCCAGTAGTGCTTTAGAAATTTGTTTTCAAAGTCCTGATACGTGTCTATGTCCTGTCCTACTAAATTGTACCACGCTTCCGCATTGTCTTTTAATAAAGCCTTTATCGTATTTAGTTTAGTCTGTTCGTCAAATAAAATTCCCACTAGATTTCTTACACTATTAATAAAAATTTGTGGATTTACCCTGTTATCGCCATAAAATTTCATGTGTTGGTCCAATGATACTCCACCTGTATAAAATCTGGGACCATCCCCCCGTTAAATTTGACATGTTATATTTGATACTACTAACTTCGCGTTCTACCCTGCCTAACTGATCCCTACATGAGTCCGTCACTTCAGTCATTTTTACATTAATCTCTTCTTCACAAAAAATGCGTACTTCGGACCTTAAATGTCCCATTTCCTGTCGAAGACCTGTAATATCACGCTCATTTTTTTCAACCCTATTTTCTACTTCCCCCAGTTTCACGGTAAGACTATCTTTAAATTCTGTAAATTCTTTAGTATTTTGTTCAATTTTCCCGCTTATCTGCTCTAATTTTCTGTTGGACTCCTCCCTAGCTAATCGCATTTCCTCTAACATTCTCATCATTAACTCATTTCCTTGATCCCCTGATTCCGTCCTCGACTGATCTCTACTGCCTCCAGCTTCTTCCATTTTAGAATTTTTTTCGCACAATGCACTATCGTCACTTCCAATTTCCACTCTTTGACTCCTTAACCACTCTTGTCTCTGCATACGTTCTACTCACTCACACACACTCAAAATACTCTTAAATTTATACACACACAGAAACTCTCTCTCTCAGATCGCCAGTTTCCTGGAATAGTTAAACACTATCTGGAATTCGAGCCCTCACGTTGTGGTCGCCATAAACTGCTGTGATATTCTCCTTTGAATGCGGGAACTGGGTCCTTTCAACAAAAAAATTCTAGTCCCACCGATTGGGCGTCATAAACTGCTGTGATCCTGGTTTCGCTTCAGCTGCTCACCTAATTTTATAAACCTCCTCATTCATAAAATTAAACAACACATTCCTACCACAAACATCAACGTTAACTCTATTTACATCAATATTCAGAATACATTAAATTTTCAAATTAAATTTCAGCATAAAATTCAGTTTTAAAAAGAATTTCAAGATTAATTTTATTATCACTTTAACGTGCATCCAGAATTAAAGTCCTTGTTGGATGCCTACTAATTAATATAACAATATAAGCAGACCGGAGTCTGAGTACAAAGGGAGCATCTACCACCCTTTTACGTTAATTAACCAGGTTCGTCTAATTGAGCTCAAAGACATACCTAAAATTTCATCATAATCCAGCACATCAATACTAAATACCCCTTTCTACTTAAACAAGCAAATTTCATCTTAAAATTAAAATTTTATGGTTAGTACAATTTCACTAATTGTCATTTAAAGTAAATCAATTATAAAGTTATTCAACACACACAAAAATGTCAAACAAAATAGTATAATTTACCTGAAGGTTACTGTCCTCGTAGCTTCAATGTACTTCGTCCCTTTAGTTAATCACACCATTCCAACAGGATTATATTTACGGCTTCTAATTCTCAACGCTTTTAAAATTTTCTCCATCACCATTTATTTAAAGTTGTTTCTGGGCTTTTCCGGAACTCATCTGTGTATATCTGACCCTTGTTTCGTGGATCCAGACACGTATTTGAACCATTTAATTATTAACACCCCCGAAAAATAACAAAGAAATTCATACTTCTTTCACCAATATACGCCAAAACTGCCTACTTTTGTGTATACATTTGTCGTTGTAAATTTTGCTAATTGGTACAGTGATACTAAATTTTATTACCTTGTATCTAAGTGCACTGAAGTACATTTATGTTAGCACGTAAATAACAAACTATTTTGAATCACTAAAATATACGAGCAAAATTTTAAATTATTTTATCAAACTAAAATGCACTGTTTAACATCTTGAATCAAGTCGCGGATGTAAGAGCTTTTAACGCATCGAATAGTCAAAAGTCTAAGAGAGCTTGTTTATATTCACCTCGGTATATATAGCAAAAAGCCTGTCTGTCGGTCTGTTCCCCAAAACGGGTAATTCTAAAGAATTTCTCATGCCATGTTCCCAGTCCGTCGCTCGCGCGTCGGTTTTACGAATTTTCACTCGCCCCATTTAAAACTCAGAAATTCACACGGCACGCAAACATGTCCGAGAAAAACTAATTAATTTTGTACAGAAATTGTTGTTTCTACCTCTGATATTTGCATCCTATTTTCAACCAATTGTGACCCTCGTGACGTTGCTTAAATCACGCCTTTTACTATATGTGTCTTTGCTTGACGCATTTTCTCTTTCCTTTTCTAACCTGTTCGTATTCGTGCAAATTGATATTCTTTATTATCGATTATATTTTAGTCCATGTGGAGTGTGAAATAACCCACCTTTAGCATTTCTCGTAACTATTAAGCCCCGGTTTCTCCAAGATTCTTTGAAACCATTTGTTATCTACACAATTTTCGCCGTACGTGATATTTAAACTACGCAGGTGTTCAAAATAATATTAATTCTCAGAGCTTTATTTTCTGGTATTATAATCTTGGGTTTCACAGACTTTTATGCTTATTATTAATAATGGTTTAATTAACTCCAATTAAAATTGACTTCTATCCTTTCATTTTTAGCGAATACAAGTTAAATATTAATTATTATGTGTACACTTTGTTTTACTACCGGTTACTTAAAATAGGGTTAATTAATATAAATTTTGCACGTAATTTCCATTTGTTTAGGAATAATTACATTACCCGTAGAGCTTGTTAATACTGTTTCTTTTGATATAAAGCGTCTTGTACATGATTTAAATCTCTTATGTTTAATGAAACTAATAACCTTTTATGCTTCACGGTTTTAATAAAGCGTACCTCTTCCCAAAGCTTCTACACGGTGATTAAAATTATTTGATGTGATTATTTAATTTTCTACCCTGGTCTAAATATGAGTAATATATATATATATATATATATATATATATATAAATTGGGGGATACATAACTCGCGCAAACACGAAAGAAAACAGTAAAAGTCAGTAAAGAAATCGTTTACGCCTAATACCGCAACAAAACGGGGACAGAATGGTAGCATTCAGTAAACTATATTGTCAACATACAATCTTGAAAGGCTATGTACAAAACAACAAAGCATCCAATACTTTGCGTAATCATTTGTTACAGCGAGATAGTAAACAAAGCGTCATAACATAAAAATGTATAATTGGTAAGGAAATATAACATTTTATAATCTGGATACTTACTCAATGGTTCACCTTAAATATATATAAAAGAAAATTAAACATACTCTATACAGTAATTTTAGGAAAAGCAATATACACAATTTATACATTCTGCATTTGTGAAATGCGCCTCCTCAAGAAATAGTATAACATTAAAATTATACACCCTAACTTAAATTAATCAAATATTAACTACCTTTAAATTGATGCGTAAGTTTATTACGTTAATGTTTATACCAAAAGGACAAAAGAAACAGTAAAACGGACTCCAGCACAAACTCTGATTAACTAATTTTTAATTTGAAGAAAGATTACATAGACGCTCGTGCATTGTGAATGTAAGTTTTGTAACGTGGTGTTGTTATTTACAGGAAAATCATGAGTAATATACATTATGAACAGCAAATGAAATGTCTATTCTTCACAGTAGCATCGATACATTACGAAAACAGAAAACTGTACCGTGAGCTATCGGCATTTTGCAGGTCTCATTTTATAGATGGGAAAATGCGGCTGCATTTCTTTATGGGCTGGATGCTGGAAACACCAACTTAACTCATACTAGCACAGAAAGCATTGTAAAAGCGTGACTTTACAACATGTCTCTTCGGTAAGAAGTTGTTATATTCAATTTTCTCTTCCAAAGCACGGTCTTTATTTTATAATGATTATTATTGAGTGTAGGTATTGGGCTTTCAAAGATATCGCCGAAAAATCAAGTGTGCAAAATTAACAGACAAACTATAACAGCTTGCCAACAAGCAGATAATGCAATTTACAAAGGATTTTTAGACAAAGGAAAACTATCTTATTACTATTAAACATCTTAGCAGCTGCAGAATAACAGTATACTTATAGATAACAAATCCATTGTAAGCAGATGTAGGCAGGTGGTAAGTGACCTTATCTTTTAGAAGAAAACTGTGCATTTACGTGCAGCTTTTAATTAAAATGTAGTCACTACAGGTGGTATGAAATATTGCAACTGCTTTGTAACGTAACGTTTCCTAAGCAGCTATTTGATTTTATAAGGCAAAGTTTTAGCGAGTAATTATTTGAGAAGATTTATAAAATAACACTAATTTCAAACGGCAGGAAATCGAGCTTGTTGCGCAATTTTGGGGTGTTTTAAAAATGAATGCAGAAAAAATTATTTGCAGGGTTTCGAACGTAACACATGCTAGCTGTTGCGTCAAGTGATAGCTAGAAACTTTGAAGACCTTAATCATAGTATAATAACGACAAGAAATGACACTCGGCATTTTAGGAAGACCAAATTTCTTTGCAGATGTCTAAAATTCGTCATTATTTTGTTGGTATATCTATAGAATAATAATACATTCTCGCTAGAGTGGTGTATTATTGTTCTATGGTATATTCTTCAACTTTCCTTTAGTTTATTGTACTGTTCTTGTTCTACGTTGTAATTTCACTTTGATGGGTTCCTTTATTACGATAAAGCCTAAATTAAACAGCTTGGAATACAATAATCAATTTAAATATTTAAAGCAAGTTCTAATCCAACGTTTTTAAATTTCCTCTGCATCTGTGTACCTACAGAATAATAGCTGAAGGCATCAATTTTTTGTACATGAAAACCAACGTAATGATGAACAGAGTCATTTTCTTGCAAAACGTATTATTATTCTATGACCTTGATGGTAGTGAAAATCTGATATGATGCGAAACAATCATTTTTAAAAGACACCATTTTTCTAAAAAAAAACGTAAAACCTCACCCACAGTTCAATTTTTATTTAAACAAATATAATTGTAGGTAAAGCTTTTTGTTATAAATTAAGTACCACTTACTTTTTTTTATTATTATTGCTATTTTATTGACAATCCACAATTATACCAAATAACAATAAGTATAAGAAAGTTACAAAATTTGTTCATAAATTAATAAACGCCCGATTCTACAGACAATAATAATTGTTTAATAATAAATTTCTTCTTATCTATCATGATCCTACCATCCAAAAATCTTAAATTTAAATAGACGATAACAAAAGAAATTATAAATTTCATTTTAGAAAAACAACGTATCCCTTTTTACAAACACCACTAGCACAATTCCATGGTTTAATGAAAGTTAATGTTAAATTAAGTAAGATCACTTAGGACCAAAAGATATTGAGCCGGATGCTGACACAGAGTAAATACACTACAATACTTTCCCTACAATTTTTGCGTTCGGGTGGCTTAGGACCATTGCACCGTTTGAACGTTAAGTGTAGCTTTGTTAAGCAAGCTTATTTAATAAAGCTCGGCTTAAAAATTTCTCTTATGCACCGCAGCAATAATTATCAATCTTAGTTAAGCCGTTGAGCAGTCGTTTCGCAATGTGGCAACGTGGCCCTTCCGGATTTTTTGCTGTCAAATATTTAAGAATCTGTCAGTTTTCAACTGTTTACGTCCAGTTACAGTTTAACAGGTGGGGTGTAAATAATACAGTATTAATTTTGATTTTATTGTACTTCTGTTTAAGTATTTCATTAAAAACCATTAATGGATAATGCAGCAGATAAATAAAAAAAGAAAGAACTCCAAACTTTTCCTATTCCGAAAAGTTCCATTTGTTAAAGATTATCGTTGATGATAAATACGCGTCGATTTTGGACGACAAAAAAACAAACAGAACTACTACAATTCAGAAGCATATAGCATGTTGTACTTTACTGGTGGGGTTAAATAGTTAGGGGTTGTTTTTATATCCTCAAATATGACCAGTAACCTTTAAAGAAGGATTCCCTTAAAATGATGGAACGCAATTATCTTCCAACTATGCTAGGGGTCTATTCCTTGGGCAGAGCTTATGAGGATTGGTCGTGGTTCTTTTTACAAAGCATTATTTTATTACTAGGGCTAGATTCTCGACAAAACAGGGGTTTAAACAGAGCGCCACCAAGTCTGTAATTTTAAACACAGGGTTTCCTTAAGGGTGACTTGGGCGTCCTTAAGGAGGAATACCGTAATAACTGCTGACGCAGGAGCTGTAAAGAAGCTGTAAATATACTAAAATGAGAACACAAGAAGTTTTCTCTTGCTACCTCATAAAAAAAAAACAACAAAGTTTAATCAGGCAACAATAATATGAACACAAGTTTTGTTCTTTAAATACTGGAAAGGCTATTAAAGCTCCTTATTAAATTGGGTTTACCACTTTACTCTATTTGGCCTTATTCTTTGTCACCTTACTTCTGAACATACTTGTTCAGGGTAAAACAATTAATTAAAAAATAAATGTTGCTTCTTTAATTAAAAATGGTACTTTCATAAAAATTGTAGATATAAAATTTATGTTTAAGAAAAGATAATACAAGCTTCATCTAGTCATAAGGTAGAATTATATATACAAAGAAAAATATCAAGACTTCAAATGTTACTTTAGTTACAAAAATCTAACTTGAATTTATACCAGAAATGTCAGATCTGCTTTTTTTGTTTACACTTTATAAAACTTTAACTACTCTATTAATCCATTATTTAAAAATTGTAAGTAAAATCATGCATAAATGGAACATCGATAAGAACTCTAAGTTCACATTATTTTATAGAATTTAATAACTGTAATTGTATTAAACTAATATTGTCAACAAAAATTTACTAAGGTCCTTTTTAATATGCGAAATGGATTTGTCAAAATAGATAGTTATAAAAATATTTTCTGAAGCAGCCTGGTATTAAAGATCGCCAAATGTAGACATGATGCAAGAATAATTTAATCTCTTACCTTGGCTCTGCAGGTGTTCTTTACATGTTGTCTTCACAACATGTTAGGGCAGGTGTTTATACATACATTTTCAGAAAACAAGTGACGTCAAATCCACATGTTCCACCGAACACGAACAGCTGCGTGACCCTTGGACTGGATCATGCTGACTTCCATGCGTTTTTGTTATACGCACGAACTGGACCAACAAAATTCCAATACTTTTAAAAACGTCTTCGGACTTAATTTATAAACCATAAAAATTACTACCTACTTTGTAGAACATTTCTTTCACATTCCAACTTATTGCTTTTCCATAACATAACACAAAATCCAACTATCCATCGTACGGTTGAAGGACGTTTATATTTTACATTCACGGATGTAAAAGTAGAACTTTATCTTCTATTAAACACAGTCTACTCGCTGTTTTAGTTTTGTAAAACCAGATAATACAAAACGACTTCTTAAAGTTGTTAATTATAATATAAAATCTAGTTGACGAATTCTACGAAACGTTGAAAAACATATCTTATCGTACTTTTACGAAATAATTAAAGAATTGTTTTCTGTGTTATTTACACAAATGTCCAAAGAATTAATAAATGAGTTTATCTCCGCAATTATCGAAACGAAGTTATTTATTAGAAGTCATTTGAAATCGACTTTTAAACGGAACGTTATCATAAAATTATTTAATATTATTAAAAATAAAAGTATGAAGAGTGTAATTATGAGAAGGGAAATTTATCAAACGAACTTCTTCTATAAGTTAAATTATCAAAAGAGCAATTACCAAAGGAACGCATTGTTAAAATCACAAAGCCTAGTGTTTTAGCGCACTAGGGCTGTACTCCGCACAAAAGCTAGGCGCAAGTTGCACGGCAGAACCTTTAGTGGTTCCATTATTTTCTCTACGAGAGCTCTGGCAAAAGTGAGCGCAAATGTGCTATGCACTAAACAGGAAAGGTGTTTGGCCTTGATAATAGTTGTATTAACTTTCTGCGCCTGATGATAGCAACCAAACTAACATTTCTGTATGGCGGTTAGCACATACAATATCGATACATGTTTGTTTTAAAAATGGTTCCCATGATTTAATGACTTTACTTGAGTTATTAGAACTAAAATTCGTTGATATAGTGTAGCGGTCAAAAAACTGTTACAAGCAAAATGCGTGGATTAAAATCAAAGCCGATTTTAATTCAACCTCAGTCACTGGTGTTTTCCGAAGTGCAACTTCGTTGAAGAAATGTTATGAAAATAGAAAGAAAGAGCTACGTAAGCCTTTGGCCAATGAAAGGCAAGGTGCGAATTGTACAGGAGGGGTCTTCCTTCAAAAGTAAAAAAGATGAAACCGACGACGTGTTAATGAACATAATTAATCAAAAGACTGCTTGGGCTACAAAATACATTTGATGACGATGCTGATGCTATAGTAGTATCACAAGCAAACAAAGTTAATGAATCACTGTACGAATTTGATTTTGAAGAAGGAGGTGTCATAAAAGAAACTGACGAGATACCATTACCTGTAAGTATATTAAAAATCATTCTGTTTTACCACTTTACTAATTATTACTCAAATATTTTTATTAAACAAGGCCATTATATGACCCAATTTATATAAATTAAAGCGTTTTACTATTAAAAATTGTTTGTAGATTAATTTATTTGTTATTTTTACAGGGCCCCAACACTTGAACACTCCAATTGCATGAAGATGATACGTCGATTTTAGATTGGACAAAATGTTCTTCTAAGAAACTTCGAATGCCTATTAGCAAACAATTGGCATTCCATCAAAGTATTGAAAAAACAACCCCGGACACAGAGGTTAGTTATCTTCAAATGGATTTTTTTGCAGAAAACTTTGAGCCCAAAAACAAGATCTCGAAGACGACCAGCTACCATAGTGAAAGCATTTACCTCTTCTGACGTGGCTAAGAAATATAACTTGCTTCTAGATAAAAGACTGTCCCTTGTGGAAGCTCAGCTTCATCATATAGAAAAAGAAAATGCGCTCATTATTAAAAAACGTCAATTAGAGGTCGAAATATTAGAATTAGAATTACAAGCTAAAAAGAAGTGAACTAATAGGTGTAATATGTACACCCTTTGTCTTTTTTGTTTAGCTTTTTTGTGTTCTTTTGTTTTCTTTTGATGTAGATATTTACCTGTAATTTGATATAAGCACTTTTGATAATAAATAAACAAGGGTATTAATATTTTATGTATTTATATTTATACATTGAAACGTCATAAATGTGCAAAATAATTATTGATAATTTCATTTCTAAAATCGTATTGCAAAAGTATTGTAAAAGTAAAAGTAATATATGACACAGGTGAGGTTCCAATAGATTTCGAAAAAAATATTATTATCCCAATCCCAAAAAAGTCAGGAGCTGATAGGTGTGAAAATTTTAGAACGGTTAGTTTAACTTCTCATGCATCCAAAATACTAACAATAATAATCAAAAACAGAGTAGAAGCTTTGATTGAGAATTATTTAGGCGAAGACCAATATAGTTTTCGTAAAGACAGAGGGACCAGAGAACTGATACTAATGATTAGGGTAATTATCGAAAAAAGGTTACAAAAAAATAAAAAGACTCATTTCACGTTTGTAGATTTAGAAAAAGTATTTGATAGGGTTAATTGGATTGTTATGTTCAGAATTTTGCAATAAATAGGAATCTCTCATAGGGATAGAAAAATTATTTACAGTCTATATAAAAACCAAAGCGTAGTAATTAGGTTTGATGAAATAGAAAAAGAAGCTAAGATTAGAAATGGTGTTAGACAGGGTTGTATACTGTCTCCCTTGATTTTTAACGTTTATATAAGAGATAGGTATTAGTGTACAGGGAGAGAAAATAGACATGTTACGTTTTGGATATGATATAGCCATATTTTAGATGAGATACTACAGAGTAACTATAGTATGAGAATTAACTCAGTAAAGACAAATATAATGACAAGTCAGTTACAGACTAGTTCTAAACCAAAATTAAAAATAGGTAATACCGAGTTAGAGGAGGTAGATGAATTTTGCTATTTAGGTAGTGTAATTACACAGGATGAACGTAGCAGAAGGGATATAGTAGCTAGAATAGCTCAAGCTAGAAATGTTTTTAAAAAAGAAAAACTTATTAATAGCTAATAGTATTAGTTTAGATAATAGAAAAAGTTTCTTAAAGTCGTACGTATGGAGCGTTCTACTATACGGTAGTGAGACTTGGACAATTAAAGAAATAGATAAGAAAAGATAGGAGCTTTTGAAACATGGTGTTATAGGAGAATGTTAAAGATTATTTAGACAGATAGAGTAACATACGAGGAAGTTTATAGAAGAATACGTGAGGAACCCTGTATGTGGAAACAATTGAAAGTCAGGAGAGATAGAATGATAGGGCACCAGTTAAGACATGAGGGACTATTTAGTAAAGCCTTAGACTATAGACTACCAAATACAAATAGAGTAGGAAGGCCTAGACAAAGCTATATTAGTCAAATTATTAGAGATTTAGGTTGTGAAGGGTATGGAGACCTTTTTAGACTAGCTCAGAATAGACAAGAATTTAGAGCTGCGTCAAACCGACTTTAAATAAGTTCGAAAACAAAACAAACAAAAAAATAAAAATCAATTAACTAAGTGTCACCATGACATAACTCACAATTAGTTAGCGGTCTGGCATGTTAGTAGCGATTCGTTGCTTAAGTCTTACCATAACATATAATTTAACACTTTTCCTTTTTTGAAGCGGATAACCAGGTTATATTTTATTTCCTTATCAATGGTAATCATGTAAACATGTTAGAGTTCTTTAACAACCATCAGGTTGCTAATATCTATGTAGAGCCAGGTGGATAGGAAAAAGATAGAAGGATATAGGAAGACCTACACCAAACTATATTAGTCAAATTATTAGAAATTTAGGTTGTGAAGGGTATGTAGAGCTTTTTAGATTAGCACAGAATAGAAAAGAAGTTAAGAGCTGCGTCAAACCGACCTTAAGTAAGGTCGAAAACAAAATGATGATGAAATTTTAGCGTGCATTAGCTTGGCCTATTTGACCTTCTTCAATTAAATATTCAAGTTCATCGGCATTAATGCCAATTGAAGGTGGTGGAACATCGATACTAATCCTACGAGCAATATTGTGTAGCACTGCAGTACCAATAATTATTGTTAACGTGGTTTCCACTTTACATCTCATCCCATAACAGAGTGCAGGAAATCGCCTTTACCAAAAACCGAATGTACGTTCAGCTGTGTTCCGTGTTCTAATATGTGCTTCATTATATAGTTGTTGTGCTTGTCCAATAGGATTTGCCAGTGGTGTTAGCAGATATGATTTCAGAGGGTATGCGCTATCGCCTGAAAATGAATACCTATAGATAATAGAAATGATAAAATTATTGGTGGTAATTTATGTTCATATTAAATATAAAAATGCACAACTTATTAGTAGCCGCCTACCAAGAAGAACACTTGTTCCACATTCACCAGCCTCAAATCTTGTCCTCAATCGGCTGTTGTTAAAAACAGTAGCATCGTGACTTGAACCTGGCCATCTAACAACGATATTAACAATTTCCAAATTACTATTACAAACTACTTGCACATTTATAGAAAAGTATGATTTTCTGTTTCTGTATACTTCTCCTTCCTCTCCTCCTACAAAAAAACTAACATACTTGATACTATTAGTTTTTATTTACCTGGAGAACGTATTTTGATGTGTTTACAATCAATGGTTCCAATAACCCGAGGAAAACGTGCCGCACGATAAAAGTTACTTTGAATCACTGTGCTTTCTCTGGGAGTTCTGGGTAATGTGATAAATCTATTATGTAAACCAGCAATTGCTTCAGATACTTTTTTTATTTTGCGAGACACTGTACTCTAATTCACTCTCATACAATCGCCAACATTTATTTGGTGCGCATTACTAGCATAATATAAAAGGGCTGTTAGCAGTTGATTCATAGGGGATACACAATTGTTTCTAAAACAAAATATTTTTTCACATATTATACACTATTTATATTCTCTATATTACAATACAATTACAACTCTATATCATATTCCAGCCTATCTTGAATCAACTCCAAAATAGTAATTGCACATTCCTTTGTAAACCTAAACCTGCGAAAAAACGCCATATTGCTCAATTCCTGCATATAATCAACCCTGTTGTAAATCTGCTTTGGAAATCCAAACTCAATTATATCTAGTATTTCGTTGTCATCTTCAACCACAATTTCATCTTCTATTTCCATTTTTTTATATAACTATAAATGACACGTTTTTAAAAAACTAAACTTTTGGGCAGTCAGTATTAAAAACAAGTGATTTTATGAGTTATGTTATATATATATTGTATATAAGCGGGCCGTTGCTAAAGAATCGTCGTGTATAATTTATCAATATTAAAATATTTAAGCTCGGCTTATATACATAAGCCGTCAAATATCTAGGTTTAACTAAAGCCAGGCTTTAGTCCTGTTTTATGAACGGTGCATATGAAATTAATACTTTAAGCAAGCTTAACACTTAAGCTCGGCTTATTTTTATACGGTGCATACGATCCTTAGAAATTCTATATTTAATGATATACGATACAGTAAAATTACTCACCTGCTACTTTGTTGGCGCGAATGAAATTAAAGTCACGTTACCGGATATTGCATTTCTTACTGAGATAGACATGGGTTTGGGTATCCTTTAAGATTTAAGGACAGTACAGTATTATAAACTATATGTATAAAACGCTCAAGCTTTAAACGATTCTGAAAACACAGGAAAACCAACTTAACTTTTTTTTAGTGCGAAATTCGCAAATTCCTCTAAAAGAGAATCTTGAGGACCACCATTCACGTAGACACTCAGGGTTGCTATGAAACAAATTAAGCAAAGGGCATTTGTATTAATAATTGATGTTTAGCTAATAAAGTAAGAATGCGGAATGTGATTCAGCTCCACACAAAAGAAGATTCATTTGCATGCAATTTATGCAATTACATCACATTACGAAAAAGTGATTTACAAAGACATTTTCGGTCGCATACTAACGAACGTCCATTCGTGTGCAATTTATGTAATTATATTACATCACAAAAAAGACTGTTAAAAACACATTTTCGATTACATACTAAAGAACGTCGATTCGCATGCAACTTGTGTGCTTATACCGCATCACAAAAAAGGAGTATACAAGAACATTTCCGTTCGCATATTAACCAACGTCCATTTACTTGCAATTTGTGTGATTATAGTGCATTACATAGAAGTCATTTTAAAAGACATTTGCGGTCGCACACTAACGAACGTCCATTTAGCTGCAATTTGTGTGATTATGCTGCATTACATAAAAGTCATTTAAAAAGACATTTTGGGTCGCATACTAACGAACGTCCATTCGTATGCAATTTGTGTGATTATACTGCATCACAAAAAAGTCATTTAAAAAGACATTTTGTGTCGCATACAAACGAACGTCCATTCGCATGCAATTTATGTGATTATACCGCTTCAGAAAAAAGTCGTTTACAAAAACATTTTCGCTCGCATACTAACGAACGTCCATTCGTTTGCAATTTGTATGATTATTCAGCATCACGGAAAAGTTATTTACAAAGACATTTTCAATCGCATACAAATCAAAGTCCGTTCTCTTGCAATTTGTGTACTTATACCGCATTACAAAAAAGCCGTTTACAAGAACATTTTCGGTCGCATACTAACGAACGTCCATTCGCCTGCAATTTGTGTGATTATACCGCATCACGAAAAAATTGTTTACAAAGACATTTTCGATCACATACTAACGAACGTCCATTTAGTTGCAATTTGTGTGATTATGCTGCATTACATAAAAGTCATTTAAAAATACATTTTCGGTCGCATACCAACGAACGTCCATTCGTATGCAATTTATGTGATTATACTGCATCACAAAAAAGTCATTTAAAAAGACATTTTCGGTCGCATACTAACGAACGTCCATTTACATGCAATTTGTGTGATTATACCGCATCAGAAAAAAGTCGTTTACAAAAACATTTTCGCACGCATACTAACGAACGTCCATTCGCATGCAATTTGTGTAATTATAGCTCGTCACGAAAAAATGATTTACAAAAGCATTTGCAATCGCATACTAACTAGCGTGTGTTCGCATATAATTTATGTAATTATACTACATCACAAAAAGACTTTTAAAAACATATTTTTGGTTACATACTAACGAACGTCCATTCGCATGCAATTTGTGTGCTTATACCGCATTACAAACAAATCATTTACGAGAATATTTACGGTCGCATAGTTACGAACGTCAATTTAGTTTTTTAATTTGTGTGATTATACTGCATTAATTCAAATATACATTTTGGGTCACATACTAGCGAACATCTATTTGCCTGCAATTTGTGTCATTATACTACGACACAAAAAAGTTATTTAAAAAGACATTTTCGGTCGCATACTAACGAACGTCCATTCGTGTGCAATTTGTGTGATTATACCGCATCAGAACAAAGTCGTTTAAAAAGACATTTTTGGTCGCATTCAAATGAAAGTCAGTTCTCGTGCAATTTGTGTGCTTATACAGCATTACAAAAATGTCGTTTACAAGAACATTTTCGCTCGCATAATAATGAACGTCCATTTGCGTTGCATTTTGTGTGATTATACCCCATCATGAAAAATTGTTTACAAAGACATTTTCGGTCACATACTAACGAACGTCCATTCGTATACAATTTGTGTGATCATACCGCATCAGAAAAAAAGTGGTTTACAAAAACATTTTCGCTCGCATACTACGAACATCCATTCGTATGCAATTTGTGTGATTACACTGCATCACAAAAAAGGCATTTAAAAAGACATTTTCGGTCGCATACTAACGAACGTCCATTCACTTGCAATTTGTGTGATTATACCGGATCACGGAAAAGTCGTTTACAAAGACGTTTTCGGTCGCATTCGAACGAAAATCCATTCACCTGCAATTTGTGTGATTATACTACATCACGAAAAATTAATTTTTAAGAACATTTATGATCGCATACTTACAAACGTCCATTGACATGCAATTTGTAGCATTATAGCTTGTCACGAAAAAATGATTTACAAAAGCATTTGCGATCGCATGCTAACTAGCGTCTGTTCGCATCTAATTTGTGTGATTATACCACGTCACAAAAATGTACTTCACAAAGACTTTTGTGATCGCATACTACAAGTATGCTATGTGTTTAACTATACGACATCACAGAAATGCCATTTACAAATACATATCTGGTCACATACAAACGAACTTCGATTAGTTTGCAATTTGTTTTTACACTGCATTACGAAAAAGTCATTTATCAGAACATTTGTGATCTCATACTAACGAGCGTCCATTCACATACAAGTTGTGTCGTTATACCGCGTTACAAATGAAACCATTTACAGACACATTTTTGGTCGCATACTAACGAACGTTC